>JAVJIF010008641.1:0-144165 GCA_038442645.1 Agave tequilana
GGTTAAATGATTTAAATTTTGCAAGTAAAAATATTTGGGTTAGGTAAGGTGCTAACCAGAGGACCCAAAGAAAGTTTGGGTACCAAAATACATCTCTATTTCATTTGGTAGGTATGAGCTCTCACAAGACGTGAGAGTATTGGTGCCTTAGTGGTGGATGCATTTGAACTCAATGGACACCACATTAAATGCATCACTATCAAGGAAGTTTTGGTGAGAGGACCACCATGGTTTGGAGATATAGACATTAGCTCTTTGGTTTGGTAATTATCTCTAACTCTTTATTTTTGTTTACATGCTTTCATTGATGATTTTTAGCATATTATAGTTTTCATGCTCATTAGGATAAAATGCAATGCCTATTAGACTTGTGATATACATAGATAGTATTGAGATATACCCATATTTATATGTATTAATATCTTTGTGTTCTCACTATAGTTTAGCTATTTGTGTATATCCTAGTTCGAATAACACTTGCATTTACACTAATGACTTCTCAATCATTTTTTGATGTTTTCTACGTTATATTTTGATTACATGTTTAGATGTAAACTTTCATTAAAACTTGTGTTTATACCTATACAATTAGTGAGGTACACTTAATTCTTAGATTTGGGTGATTTATAGCTCATGTGTACTAATTATATATATTTGTATAATCTAGTTTTGATGATTCTTACATTTACACTTGTATTCCCTATTTTGCACATGTTTTTCATAAAAATGTGTTTAGCTTCTTGTATATGTAAATTTTGTTTAAAACTATAGATATACATGTTCTATTATTGAGTCACTTGTATTAAATGTCATACACTCTTTTGTAGACTCTTTTTCATGTTTGGGATAAATATGTATGCTTTAGTGTTGACTAATCATACATATGCCTTGAAGTTTAATTTTGATGATTTCATATTTATTAAAAAGACATATGTTTGATTGAGCGTCATTGTTTTATCTCCATGTTTATATTTCTTACATGACCTTTGTACACTATATATCTTGTTTACTCATGATTCTGGATTCATGAGAATCGTTGTGCTTCATAGCTCTTTGAGTGTCAATTATTGTGTATCTAGCATGTTGTCATGTGATAATATTTCTTTTATTCCTTGAAGGATTTCGTACTAGTTTTCTAAATTATCTTAAAATTAATTTCGGCATTCTCAATTGGTAGCATTTCAAACTATACTAAAATTATTTTCAAATATTATTTTTAAAAACTTCTGCCTTATAAGGGCGGTTGGTTGGGCGACCATGCCTTGTATGCACTTTAATGCATGTCCTTTTAACATGTGCATGATAGGGTGAATGTTATGAGTTATACATGATTTCAATGATATTTCATTTTGTATACTCATGTTTTCTTATATATGTATGCATCATATCTTAATTGGTATCATACTTCAATTGCTCTAATCATACATACATATATATGATTTCTTGTGCTTAATTAACAATGATTATACATATATATTTTATAGCACAAACTATTTTATGCTAAACTTGATTTAATTCTACATGTTAATTGGTATGTTTACATGCTTATGAATTGATTTTGTTGCTATTTCAAAAGGGGGAGAAAAAATCTTGATTTTACATTTAATTGGTATTTCATATATTTTCAATCGGTATCTACTCTCACTCTTTTTGAGTAAAATATTTTATTTTAGAAAATAATTTTATTTTTTATTGGTATCAAATTTGTTTTAATTAATTTTCAAAATTTACTTTGATATATATTACTTATATGCAAGGGGAACTTAACATCTCCTCTATATATAGATTCATGATGAGTGTAGTATATAGAAAAGAGCTTGACATCTTTTCTTTATATGGTACACGTGTCTAGGGGGAGCTTAACATCTCCAACTATGCTTGTATATTATGCATAAATGGGTTAGGGTTTAGTTATCATTTCTCTATGTAATGCATGTATGCAGGGGGGAGTTAACTTGACATCTATCCTCTTCATGAAAGTATATCGTATATACATATATAAACTCTCAAATCATTCTTTCATTTGATCTTTTGCTTCTTTGTGGATGATTGACAAAAAGAGGGGAAAAGATTAGTTTATATATGCATGTTCTAGCTTTATGCATATATTTTGTTTTGATATCATATTTTGATTTTGATATCTAGAGTTTGTATGCATATCTATTCTATTGGATTGTTTATTGGTATCAAGAACTTATATTGGTTTCATTGGTATCAAGAGCTCATATTGCATATTCAATAAAACATATAGATATCATATGCTCGTATTGCATTTTATTCATTTGATATCATAATTTCAATTGGTATTGCATATTTCAAATTGTTCATTTGGTATCAAGAGTATGGTCTCAAAAGCTTACATTACATACTCATTTAAAATTGGTATCAAGATTTGCACACTTTTGGTACCTAGAGCTAATATTGTATATCTTTATGATTATTATGTTTGGTATCATGTGCTTACATTGCATATCTATTTGTTTTTATTGTTTTTATCGCTATGCTTTATTTAAGGGGAGCTTCTATGAAGCTTATCTTTAATCCATGCATATATAACCTCATAAGTTTTGTCATCACCGAAAGGAGGAATTGTTGGCCCGAAGGTCTTTCACCCTAGTTTTGTGATGACTAACTTATGAAGTTATAGTACTAATGTCTTATGTTTATTAAGTTTCTTGATCAAGATCTAAGTAGGTGTTTAGCTTCAACATAAGATTCGAAGTCAAGTTTTAAAGCTATCACATATTGATTTAAGAGCTCGCGCTTCAAGATTGCATCTGGTACTCGAGATGGAGTCTAGCTCTATGGATTGTGTTTGGATGGAGTCGTCTTGGAGAAGAAGATCTAAAAGAAGACTTTGATCTAGGTTTGTTTTAGTTTAGATCTTGTGTAGGGATAGAATAGTATTAAATTGCTCAATTATACACACACATAAAAGATTTATAGTTTTGGTTTCGGTTTAATCATTTTAAGTTTCAAAAGTTTATATCTATTTGTTTTACACAAAACATGTTTCGAATTTGGTTTATCATGTGTTTCGAATTTTCAAGAATTCATCTTTTGATTTCATGAATAAAGTTCATCAAAAGAAGTTTACATGGTTTAATGTATATTAGATTTCATCCATATAATCTATGCTTCATATGTTTAGAAAACCTATTTTGATGTATCTAGTTCACGTGTTTTAAATTTTGTTTTTATTGAAACTTATTTTTGTATTTATTATCAAAACAAGTATATATTACTTACCATGTGTATTGAATTCTATCCGTACACATATACTTCAAATATGTTTCAATATCTTATTTTTGTATTTATACAAGTTTTAGATAAAACGGATTTTCATTTCAAAGTTTTGTTTTTGGAATATACAATTTTTGGTTTAACCTTTAAATTCTTTACCTCAAAAATAGTTCAAATTGTTCATAATATGTCTTGATTTTTTATCACACATATTTGTACTTCAAGTATTTACATGAACTTATTTTATGGAATTTATGGGATTTTATTAGAATTTATATGTATTCTCAAGTCCATATTTCAAACCATATAAATCCTAGTTTTGGGTTGTTGTCGGCGACCGACCGGTCGACCGAAGCATGGTTCGACCAAACGGTCGACCGACGTGCACAGAAATGTGCAAAAACCCAAAGTCCTGGTTCAGTCAATCGACCGGTCGACCGTAGCAAGGCACGTTCGACCGAGCGGTCGACCAACTAGATCAACCCAGTCTCGGATTATCCCGGTCGACCGAACGGTTGACCGAGATGCCATTGCTTTCGGGGCGGTCGACCGACCGGTCGACCCGCAACCCCAATGGTCCTTTTCTTGGCCGTTGGTCGTCGACCGACAGGCCACTCTGGCCTATGTTCTGCCTTCAACGGCTAGTTTTTGGAGACCTTATATAAATAGGTTCTCTTGGCCAGTTTTCTACTAGATTTTCAAGAGCAATTTTCCCATCTTTTAGTGTGTTTTTCAACAAGTTTTTAAACAAAGTTTTTAAGCTTCAAAATTAAAATCTCTATTTGTTTTCCAAGTTTTAAAAAATCAAAGAAAAATCTAGTTTTGGGAATTCTACTTTAGTTCTTCAATTTGTTTATCTATCAAGAAGTTTTTTCCAAAAGTTTTTCTTTGTGTTTCTTTTCTAAACACTTTGTTTTACTCACAAACTTGAGCTTTTCATTGCAAATCTATCCTCTAAGATCTAGTTTGTGGGAGGTTTTATTTGTGATCCTTTGATATCACCTAGTTGTGTTTGTATCATGATCACCAAGTTGTAATCTTTTTCTCTTTGCTTTGTGCCTACCCTCTTGTGTAGAGGTGTGAGAGAGTTGGAGTTGTGTTCTCTCGGTTTGTATTTGTAATTTCTCGGTGGAGTCCCCTTGTGGAAGGTCCTTGGTGGATATAGTGAAAATCTTTCTGTGTGAAGGTGGGGACATAGAGTAGTGGCTGGAAGCTCGAAACATATCTTTATGTATGCGTTCGGATCTTTCTCTCTCAACTCTCTCTCTCTCTCTCTCTCTCTCTCTCTCTTTATCTTACATTGCTATACTTGCTCATATATTCATATGTGCTTGATATTGTTTGTGTGCTCACACTCATGTTCAACCAAGATAGCTATTGAAGCACCTCAACTCATAATTTAGAAGAATCGTGAGGGAAAGTTTCAGAGCTCTTCACGGGGAATTCTGACTTACTCTTGATTACAGATAATGTGTGTTTAACATTTAGTTTTAATTCTGCATTATTTGTCTTAGATTAGCACTACACCTATTCACCCCCCTCTAGGTGTACTTTCATCTTTCACTATAGAGTCAGTTTCATAGTGTTTATATTTTCTTGGATCTCCATTCATTATGGGGGATTGTTGGGAAACTTGGAATTGTCCAAGTGAGGTTAATAACTTAAGCCGAAATTTTAAGAGGATCTGTTACGCAAAATGCAAGAGAAATGATTAGAATGTATTCTCCTTTCATTTGTAATGGACATGGTATATTCATAAGTTCAATTCCATTTCTAAATGAATGAAATATTTAAGTTAGAAGTTAGCCTAAAATAAGAGCTTAATGTGTTCAAAAAGAGTGAAAAACTCTTTAGTCCCACATTGAAAGTGGTAAAAAAAAGTTGTGCGGTTTAAATATGAAAAGTTTGGAGCTAAGGGTGTGCCCTTAGGATACTTAAAGATTTCACGCGTGTTTAGGGGAAGCCATACCTACTCGAGCACGTGTCGCCCGCCCCGCCCCGTCCCGTTGCTAGTGCGCTGGCCATGGGCTGCGGACACGCGGTTTAGTCCTTTGTGGACTGGGCTGGGCTGCAACCCACTTGCTTCAATTTTTGAAGCAGGTGCGGGTGCAGGAACATGCTCATGCACAACCCAAGCGGCTGCCCTGCTCAACGAGCAAAACAGTTCTGTTTGTCGTGAATGGTTGTAACGGTTTTGTCTGAACCGTTACAACGATGGTTCTGTCTGAATCGTTGTAACCACTCAATTTACCCTTATAAATAGAAGGATTCTTTTCTCATTTCAACACACAAGGAAAATGAAAAACTCAAAGTCTCTTCCCAATTCTCTAATCTGAATATTCCTCTATAATTTTAAGACAAAAATTCTCTGTTCGAATTTTGTCTTGATTTGGATTTTTTTCATCTTCCAATTAGTGAAAGGTATGGGTCAATTTCTGGTTTGACTGTATGAGAATTTGCTTTGTGCTTTACCAATATTATGAAAGAGTATTGTATCTTGGGAGACCGGCATCTATTATCCAGTAGGCACAGTAACGGGGGACGTAATTGTCTTAAGGAGATTTGCTTTACGCACACCTCACTCTATTTTCTTTATATTTGAATAAACGTCCTTATTGCAAGAATTATTGTTGAATTATTTATCTTGAATAAATAATTAGTGTAATATTATTAATATGAGACTGAATAAAAATCTAGTCTGATGGTTATTAAGAAAGAGATTTGAAAGGTGATTCTTAAATTAGGAACATTCTATCGAATGGAAAACCTTCTACCTGTTTATCACCGACTGGCCAGTTAGACTGATTAATCTTGGTTGGTTGTTAGAATTAACATTCTTTACATGACTTTACTCACTGAGCTGTCAATCTCACTCTTTTATATTATAACATTTTCAGGTCATTATAAGGGTAAAGGCCCGGGATAAAGTTTAGTGGGTGTTTCTTTGGAATCATATGGAGAATCAATTATGTGAAAATTAATTATGTTTTGTCATCTCTGAATAGTTAATGCTTGTTTATATAAATACTAAACTTGATATGTATGCTATGTAATTGTAATGTCCCGTCCTGTCGGGTACAGAGACGCTACTGTGACGTATGTACAGAGGTCGAAAATACCCTCACATATATACATTGAGCATCAGTACAGGTAAAATCAAAGTACAAAAGTACACAACGCGTATACATTTCAAAATAAGGAGTACAACTTACAAAGTTATCACGGAGCGTGATATAATATTACAAGTACATTATATCACTGCTAAGTGCAAAAGTATGATTTACAACATGTACAGTGCAAAAGATGCTCACGAGCTGAGAGGAAATCCCGCAAGCTAGTCGGAAGAGTCAGGAAAGAAGAAGCTGGGACTAGTCAGCCTGCTCCGAGAGGTAAACTTGATCTTCAGCGGAGAGCTCCACTTCAATCCAAGCTTTAGAATCTGAACTTGCAAGTTCAAAGGAGTCAGAAACTCCCTAACGAGTGGCAGGTGAATGCCAAGTGGCGTGCAGAGATAAGTACATGTTTATTGATAAATTCGAATAAAAAAGTATGCATCAAAAGTTGTGTCGTGAGTACGGACATAATAAGCATGCAAGGAAGGCATAAAACTGATAAAATTGATTAAGCATAAATAAATTATTATTACCGTTCTTAATATTTATTCTTATTACTCGTCCTACCCATATGTCTAGGTATGTGTAATAGCGTCCCAGCACACATACATTCACATTTGAGTAAATCGAGGCTGTTATTGGAAACCAACGAGGGTATCAACAAAGAATGTTTACAATGGGTCCTATACATACCAGGGACCACGGCCTAGAATTGTTCCGTTGCTGGAAAACCGAATCTACCATGAGGCATTCAGGAGGGTCTTATAGGATGCCCTTTCAGGATGGTACCATATGGTAGGGAACCAGCACTCCCCTCGGTCACCTAGAGGCCCTCAGGTTGAACCAGAAGATTTAGTTGCACAACATATCTAATACCACTGTAAACACGAAGATATATTGATATCTGTAAGTTTCTCCCGACCCGATGTAAGTTATCTCTTTTTACGATTTATTAGATGATTATCAGATTATAGTAATATACAGGAACATATCAGGAGTATCAGGTGTACATGAGTACTGTCAGGAGATCAGGTTAACATTTTCATAAGTGATAATTATAAGTCAGGTATATCATGTTAGATGGCAGGTGATAGCAAGTAGGTGTCAGGTGATAGCATGCAGGAGTCAGGTGTCAAGTGCTAGCATGTCAAAGGTTAACACATCAAGTAAAAGCATGGCTAGCAATAGTAGATATTAACCATCAATGCAGGTAGTTAGCAAGTAAGTGAACATCCAAGTAGAGCTGGAGGCATGGACAGCGAATAGTGTTTAATCACTAAAGCGCTTGGCGGAGCTACCGAAATGACTCGACTTAAAATGCGAGTCTAAAACCCGACAAAGTTTTTCCTAGGCGAGTCTAGTGATAAAGCGCTGAACGCTAAGTATGCCTATTAGGCGGAGCATAAGAGACCTGATGGTCTAAGCGCACTCCTCTTTCGAGGAAGTGGGCGAGAGCCTGAACGCTAGAGTACACCCATGGTCTAAGCATACTCTCGGTGGTTACCACGAAACCCATAAAGGTGCAAGGCCTAGACCTATTGGGTAGCTAGCCCATGAGTGGGCAGAAACTCTGAGTCGGTATAAGGGTACCTGCACTGTTAGTACCACACATGCATAAGTATGATGTCATCTACACTATTACAAGCATTGCAGTACATCAGTCTGATACAAGTCATGGCATGTCCACTGAATACAATAGACCCACACCCGTACAATCACACCATACTGATACAAATACAATACAATTCCAAATCCAATACAAGATCAATAATGCGGGGAAAACCACTCACCTAAAACATAATTTCCAAGGAAGATGTTGTGGACTCCAGGAAATACACTAAGCGAGAGGAGGAGAAGGGGACTTGGCCCCTTGGTGGTCGTGGCCCCTTAGGTGGTGCGCTGGCCACTAGGGGAGGCCAGGGGGTAGCTGGCCTAGGGGGGAGGAGAGAGAGGTGAAGGGAAGGGTGATGGTGTTGGTGGTGGTAGTAGGTGGTGGTGTTGGAGGAGTTGGATTTTGCGGGAGAATGAAAAGGAAGTTGAAGGGGTTGATGATTATGATGATGTTGAAGGTTGGAGTAGTGGTGATGGGGGTGGCGTTGTGATGGTAAGAGTGGAGGTGGTGGTGGGTGGAGAGAGAAACACAAGAGGTGGTGGTGATGATGGAGTTGTGATGGTGGTGAAAGTGATCTTGGAGAAGGTGGTGGAGTCGTCTCTGGAGTGGTCCCCAGAGCTGTCGCCGAAATGGTCACTGGAGGGGTGGTCAGAGAGGTGTTAGTCGGCCTCTAACTTGGGGTGGTGGCCGACCTAGGAGAGGGGGTATGGAGGTGGTTTTTGTAGAGGGTTTGTTGGTGAGTGTGGTAGGTTTTGGAGATAGAGATGGATTTGGAAGATGGAGTTTTGATGGTTATGATGAAGTAGGAGGAGAAGAAGAAGAAAGAAGATGATGGTGATATGTTGTAGGTGTTGCTATTGTTGTGGATTTGAAGGCGGAAGTGGTAGTTAGGGTTTTTGGATGGAGAAAGGAAGGTTAAAGGAGAAGGTTATGGTGATTATTTGGAGTTTCGTGTTAAAAGAAAAGGGGAAAGAAAAGGAGTTAGGGTTTTTTTGTGAAATGGAAAAGGGTGAGGTGGTTTGGCCAGCCTAGGTGATAGGAGAGGGTAATGAATGAATTGGGATATTTTGGAGGGGATTATGATGGAATGAAGTAGAATGTTTTAGAAGAAAGTAGAAGCTTTTAGAAGTTGTTGGAAGGAAAAGGAAGGAAGGAAAAAGAAAAAGGAAAAGAAATGGGGAAAAGCAAAAAAAATTAGAAGAAAAAAGAAATAATTTGAATGGTGGAATCCGCGGGTTTGTAGCGGTTGCGGAAAATTTTTGAAAAAACACCGGAAACGCCTGAAAATCAAGTATCTCGAAATGATCTCCAAAATTCTCAAAATAAAGAATATTATACTGAGGATTATGGTGAAATCAGATTTAAGAAATTTAATCCCATTTTTAAATTAAAAATTCTGGAATTAATTATCGATACTAGTCGACACCGAATCTGGCCGGATTTTGATAAATTCAGAAAATCTCAAAAAAGTGCATTAAGATAGTAAATATTATTCTAAGAAAAAATGTGAAAGTGGTTTTAGAAATTTGACTCAGTTTGTAATTTAAAATTCCAAGAATCAATCAACAGTATCGATTAATACTGATTTTAGAGATTTTATAGAAATAATTCATAAAAATTTTGAAACTTATGAAAAATCTCAAATATTCTTAAACAGTAGTTGAAACTGAAATCGATCAATTCTACTAGAAAGGTCAAATTAAGCAGTATCGCTACACAAGCATAAATAAATATGGGAAAATAAGAAATTATGATATCTGGGTATGTATTCCGAGGATGGGGTGTTACAATCCATCCACCATACAAATTTTCATCCTCGAAATTTTGATAAGGGGGAGTTGAACACAAGAAAGGACAGTGATAAGGGATTTTACCAACTAAGATGAAAATAGTTGAGGGTAACGCTCATGAATAATATCCTCTCATTCTCAAGTAGCTTCTCCTAGAGCATGCCTATTCCAAGAAATCAATACTAACGATATTGCCTATTCTTTAGAATCTTGACACTTCTGTCCATAATGGCCATCGGCTGCTCTGTATAAGATAAATATGGTTGTAATTCCAGTTCTGAGTGATTTAGGATATGACTTTCATCCTTGACATACTTCTTAAGCTGTGATATGTGAAATACATTATGTACACCTTCAAATGATGGCAGTAATGCCAATAGATAAGTTACATCTCCCACATGATCTAGAATCTCGAAAGGGCCGATGTATCTCAGACTAAGTTTTCCGCGTGTACCAAATCGGATTACCCCTTTGGTTGGCGATATTCTCAAAAACACATGATCACCTACTTGTAGGTTCACCTAGAGGGGGGGTGAATAGGTGATGGCTAATCTAATGGTCACTTAATGCCAATAATGCAAATAATGCGGAAGCTAAAAGCAATTATGACCAATAAAACTTCTTACACTAAACACCACGTATAACCAAAGAGTGTTGCCGAATTCCCCGTGAAGGGCTCTGGACAAACTCCTCTAGATTCCCCATGAATGGGTTGAGGTGCCGCGTTGGCTCTCTTGGTTGAATACAAGTGTTAGCAACAATCCCACGCAAGTATATATATCAATTATGCACACAAGATATATCAAGCATGTAAATATAAAGACAATATAAGCTATGCAAGATATAAAGGAGATAGAGAGAGAGAGATGGCAATCACAAACACAAGGGTATGTTTCGAGGTTCGAGCACACTCGCTCTACATCCCCGCCTTCGACACACGAAGGATTTCCACTATGCAAGATCCCAATGGATCTCTCCTTGGTGCCGCAACACCTACAATCCCTCGGACTCTCTAGTCCCTTACACATCGTAAGCCCACCGGCTCGCCGAGGCCGCACCTCAATCACGAGTTCGCACCCGAACCCGAAAACACCAAGTCCTCACTAGGACCCAAACAATCACGAGCACACTTGCCCGTCTCCTCAAAGAATAAAGAAAAGATCTTTGGTGATCTACAACACTTTGATCACCTAAAGCACTCTCACTACAACACACCTATAGGATGTATAATCAATGGATAGCTCAAGTGTGGTGTGAGAAAAACAAGGATGAAAGCTATGGTGAAAAACTCAAGAAATTTCTTTTAAACACTCTTGATAAAACTTCCCCTTAGATAGGAAATATTTGCTCTCTATTTTTGTGGAGAAAACCCTTTTAAAAGTCTGGGAAAAACTGGCTCTAAGAGACTCCAAATCTTATGTCAAAACAATGACAAGACCCCCAATTTATAGGCTGCCAGAAAACTAGCCGTTGGGATCTGTCAGAACTGCCGGTCGACCGGCCCGGTCGACCGCTAACGGTCAAAAATCCGACCGATGGAGCTACCGGTCGACCGACCCGGTCGACCCAAAAAAACAGAGAGCAAGTCTCTGAATTTCGGTCGACCGCCCCGGTCGCCCGGCACACTGCCAGATCAAACGTGCACGTCCGTGCACGTCGGTCGACCGACCCGGTCGACCGACTTCAGGGTTAGTCGACTTATAAGCTAATATAAGTCGACTAGCTGAAGCCTGAAACAATTTTTCTGGGATTTAAAAAGTTAGTCTTTTTGGCTCAAATAAAATCCCATAAAATACATAAAAATCTACAAAAATAGTTTAACCAATATACTTTGATATACAAACATGCTTGCACAAAATCAAGGCATGTTATAAAAGATTGGACTATTTTTGTAACTTGGAAATATTTGGCTCATGATAAAAACTGTATTTTTCAAAACATGTTTTCTAAACTTTGTTTTTCCAAAACATATTTTCCAAATCTTTATCAAATACAAAAACAAGATATACTTTTAAGGCATAGTGTGTATGGATATGATCCACTACACAATCATAATGAAATATCTATGTTTTTGTCATAAAGCTCTAAACATGATTTTGGTTAAAAGATAAGTACATGAGAAACACCAAAAACCAAACTTGTATTTTTCCAAAATGAAAAATCTTTTCTAACTGAAAATTCTTTTATGAAAACGATTCAAGAGTGTGTGTGTATATGTACTTGAGCAATCCACCAACTATCTATCCTTTACATTTTACTCTAAAACAAAAACAAATCTTATACGTAGACACAAGTCTCTTCATCTTCTTGAAGTCTTCACTTGAAGGCTTCTCCTCTTCTTGACTTGGTCCAAACTCGATCCAACAAGCTCAACTCTTGATGTGGTGTTGATGCATAGGCTCGTGAATCAACCGGTGCTAGCTCCAAAACTTGACTTTAAATCCTTTGTTAAAGCTCCACACCTACTAAGATCTTGATCATAAATCTGTCACTAATTAAATACAAGATCATTAGTAAACATAACTACATGAGTTGATCATCATCAAAACTAGAGTGATGGGCATTTGGGCCAACAATCTCCCCCTTTTTGATGATGACAAAACTCATGAAGTTATATATGCATGGATTAAAGTAAAGCTTCAAAGAAGCTCCCCCTTAACTCATGCATACAAAATAAATAATAGATATGGTAATGAGGCACATGAATATGTATGCAAGTATGGAGATAAAACATGCAACAAGCATAAATCAAAATCTTTTTCTCCTATTTGCAATACAAAACTTATATGCATAAATAACTAGGAAGACAAATACTTCTCCCCCTTAAGCAATGAAAACATGCATATAAACTCAAATACTTCTCCCCCTTTTGTCAATCATCAACAAAGGGTTCAAAGTAAAATCAAATCTAACAAAATTTTCTCCCCCTTTTTGTCAAAAACAAAAAGATTAAGAAGGGGTAATACAAATCAATCAAAAAAGATTTATATGCGATATACATTCATGAAGAGGAAGACGCTAAGTTAGCTTCCCTACACATATGCATTACATGAAGAAGAGATGACAAGCCCTAACTCACATAACACATATTATGTAATGCATAAGAGGAGATGTGAAACTCCCCCTAAACACGTATATCATATAAAGAAGAGTTGTCAAGCTCCTCAATTTATAATATACTCAACATGAATCTATATGTAGAAGAGATGTTAAGCTCTCCTTGCATATAGGAAATACATACCAAAACATTTTTAATTTTCCCTTTTTTTTTAAAAAAAAAATTTTTAAAGGTATCAGAGCTCTTGTAAAACAATCAAATTTTTAAGATACCAAATTGAACAATAATCATTTTTGTAAAACAAATAGATACCAATTGACATTTAACAAATATGAAGTTGAAGCATTTTGATATCAATGGTAAACATAATGATCCAAAAATTTTTATTTTTCATCATAAACTTGTGCTTTTAAAATGTGAACCAATTGTAAGTTAAGCACATGAAAATCATATATATGTATGAGAAATGAGTATACCAAGTGAAAATGATACATACATATATAATAAAATAAAATATGAGTATATACAAAATAAGTTCATATCGATACCAATTGAAACGATTCAAAGATACCAATAGACATAACAATAAGATCAAGTGTATAACTCATAACCTACCACCCTTCATATACACAAGGTAAAAGATTTGTCAATTAAGCTTATAAGGCATACACGCCCATCCATCCGCCCATAGATGGTAGGGGTTTTCAAAAATAGATTTGAAACATAAGCTTTGATTGAAAAACTCTACCAAATGAAGAACAATTAACTAGTTAAAATAATTTTTGAAAAAACTAGTTAAAGATCCTTCAAAAACATGAAATCAAAGTATATGTATTTCATGAATCATACTAAATACATCAAAATTCAATCACTCATAGTCCATAAAGCTCAAAATTATCTTGAAAAGTAAAAGATGAGTGTTCAACGGTTATGTAAATAGCATTTTCATGAAAATAGACATTGAAGCTCAAAAATCATAAGTCACATTTTTAACAAAACAAAAACATGAAAAATTATTTTCATTAAAACACTAATCTTCATGGTATATGTATGATTAATCCAATTCTAATAATACACATACATATCCCAAATATAAAAGAGTCTATTAAATGTTTTTGCATGAAAGCAAGAGACTCACGGGTATACATGTATATTTATTAGATTTGAATTAAAAATACATATACATGAAGTAAAGCATAAAAATAAGACAAAAACATGTATAAAAGAGAATCATCAAAACTAGTCTATACATATGCATATAGTGGGTACAAATGAGCATGAAGTTCAATTATATATTGTAATACACTATTTGTATATGTACACATGCAAGTTTGACACATTCTACATCTAAGCATGTAAATACCACATGAAGCACAAAAATATGAACATGCTATGAATATGAAATTAAAAGCATGTACATAAAAAGTAGGAGTTTAGAGATTGTTACCAATACCAAAGCTCCTAACATGGTGGCCTTTCCACCAAAACTCCTTGATAGCGATGCATCCAAAAGTATGTCCATCAATTCTATTGCATCCACTACCAAGGCACCAATCCTCTCACGTTTGTGAGAGCCCTCACCCACATCAAAAGCATAAGGTTGGGGTTTTGGTACCCATATTTTCTTGGGTCCACGGGGTTAGTCTTATGCTGAGGAACCCAAAAATTTTTATTCTTAGCAAAATTAAAATGATCTAATCTATCATAACAATATTTTGCTAAATGGCCTTTGCGGCCACAATGTGTACATACGTACACCTTAGTATGCTTATGTGTAGGAGTGCGATCATGTTGTGCAACATAAGCAAATGCATGGTTATGATGTGCATGAATGTGTGGAGTTTGTTTCTTTGAAAACATTGACTCCAACCTAGAATGATTAAAAGCACAAGAGTTTAAAGTTGAACTCAAACCATCCATTTTGTTTTTCAATTCTTAATCTCATTAGTTGTGGCATGAAAAGCATGATGAGATAAAGAATCATTTTTCTTTTTCTTTTTAGAAACAAATCCTTTTTCTTTTTCTTTTCAAAAATTTTCTTCTTCAAAGAAGTGTTTTCATTTAAAACAATTTCCTTTTGTTTTTCCACCTAAATAATTTTGTCTTTCAAAATAGTGTTTCCTTCACATAAATCATTTAACTTAGACATGAGGGAAACATTTTCATTTTTCAAAACTCATTTTCTTTTTCTAAGCATGCCATTTTATTTTCTAATGAATCTTTTTCATTAAGCATGGCATCAAAATTCTTTTTCAAATTTTTGTTATCTTTTTCTAAACATGCAATGTTAGATTTAAATGAATCTTGTTCTATATGCATGCAAGCAATGTTCTTTTTCAAATTTTTATTTTCCTTTTTAATCATGTCATATTTCTCAAGCAATAGTTGACAAAAAGTGCTAAGCTCATCATATGACATATTATCATCTTCTACCTCGGATTCGGTAGTTACCTCAAGGGGGTTATCCCTTGGACCATATAGCACACGTTGGAGGTGTCGCTTCCAACATTCGAATCACTCCCCGCATAGTATTGATCATTTTCGTCAAGGGAGAGGAGGGTGTTCCACACTACAAAAGCCAAATCAAGATTAGCAACTCTAGATAAATAAACATCATCTAGGGTAGACTTTAAAGCATTAAGGGCTTTTGTATTAGCCTCAAAATTCTTACCATCTAAATAATATGCATTATTAGTAGTGGCAAGATAAACATGATAACCTAAGGCTTTGAGGTACAAGGACATCTTCACCTTCCATATATGGATGTTAACAATGTCAAACATGGGTGGTAAAATGAAGTCCATGGTGTGTGTACAAAAATATTATGATTAGCCTAAAAATAAGGATCTTTTACTCTAGGTTGTTAGACCAAATCAGAGTACCAAGCTCTGATACCAATTGTAGGTTCACCTAGAGGGGGGTGAATAGGTGATGACTAATCTAATGGTCACTTAATGCCAAATAATGCAAATAATGCGGAAGCTAAAAGCAATTATGACCAAATAAAACTTCTTACACTAAACACCACGTATAACCAAAGAGTGTTGCCGAATTCCCCGTGAAGGGCTCTGGACAAACTCCTCTAGATTCCCCTTGAATGGGTTGAGGTGCCGCGTTGGCTCTCTTGGTTGAATACAAGTGTTAGCAACAATCCCACGCAAGTATATATATCAATTATGCACACAAGATATATCAAGCATGTAAATGTAAAGACAATATAAGCTATGCAAGATATAAAGGAGATAGAGAGAGAGAGAGAGATGGCAATCGCAAACACAAGGGTATGTTTCGAGGTTCGAGCACACTCGCTCTACATCCCCGCCTTCGACACACGAAGGATTTCCACTATGCAAGATCCCAATGGATCTCTCCTCGGTGCCGCAACACCTACAGGCCCTCGGACTCTCTAGTCCCTTACACACCGTAAGCCCACCGGCTCGCCGAGGCCGCACCTCAATCACGAGTTCGCACCCGAACCCGAAAACACCAAGTCCTCACTAGGACCCAAACAATCACGAGCACACTTGCCCGTCTCCTCAAAGAACAAAGAAAAGATCTTTGGTGATCTACAACACTTTGATTACCTAAAGCACTCTCACTACAACACACCTATAGGATGTATAATCAATGGATAG
This sequence comes from Agave tequilana, assembly GCA_038442645.1. Taxonomy (NCBI): domain Eukaryota; kingdom Viridiplantae; phylum Streptophyta; class Magnoliopsida; order Asparagales; family Asparagaceae; genus Agave; species Agave tequilana. The sequence continues at coordinate 16,452 of JAVJIF010008641.1, forward strand.
CTCAAGTGTGGTGTGAGAAAAACAAGGATGAAAGTTATGGTGAAAAACTCAAGAAATTTCTTTTAAACACTCTTGATAAAACTTCCCTTTAGATAGAAAATATTTGCTCTCTATTTTGTGGAGAAAACCCTTTTAAAAGTCTGGGAAAAACTGGCTCTAAGAGACTCTAAAATCTTATGCCAAAACAATGACAAGACCCCAATTTATAGGCTGCCAGAAAACTAGCCGTTGGGATCTGTCAGAACTGCCGGTCGACCGGCCCGGTCGACCGCCAACGGTCAAAAATCCGACCGTTGGAGCTACCGGTCGACCGACCCGGTCGACCCAGAAAAACAGAGAGCAAGTCTCTGAATTTCGGTCGACCGCCCCGGTCGCCCGGCACACTGCCAGATCAAACGTGCACGTCCGTGCACGTCGGTCGACCGACCCGGTCGACCGACTTCAGGGTTAGTCGACTTATAAGCTAGTATAAGTAGACTAGCTGAAGCCTGAAACAATTTTTCTGGGATTTAAAAAGTTAGTCTTTTTGGCTCAAATAAAATCCCATAAAATACATAAAAATCTACAAAAATAGTTTAACCAATATACTTTGATATACAAATATGCTTGCACAAAATCAAGGCATGTTATAAAAGATTGGACTATTTTTGTAACTTGAAAATATTTGGCTCATGATAAAAACTGTATTTTCCAAAACATGTTTTCTAAACTTTGTTTTTCCAAAACATATTTTTCCAAATCTTTATCAAATACAAAAACAAGATATACTTTTAAGGCATAGTGTGTATGGATATGATCCACTACACAATCATAATGAAATATCTATGTTTTTGTCATAAAGCTCTAAACATGGTTTTGGTTAAAAGATAAGTACATGAGAAACACCAAAAACCAAACTTGTATTTTTTCAAAATGAAAAATCTTTTCTAACTGAAAATTCTTTTATGAAAACAATTCAAGAGTGTGTGTGTATATGTACTTGAGCAATCCACCAACTATCTATCCTTTACATTTTACTCTAAAACAAAAACAAAATCTTATACCTAGACACAAGTCTCTTCATCTTCTTGAAGTCTTCACTTGAAGGCTTCTCTTCTTCTTGACTTGGTCCAAACTCGATCCAACGAGCTTAACTCTTGATGTGGTCTTGATGCATAGGCTCGTGAATCAACTGGTGCTAGCTCCAAAACTTGACTTTAAATCCTTTGTTGAAGCTCCACACCTACTAAGATCTTGATCATAAATCTGTCACTAATTAAATACAAGATCATTAGTAAACATAACTACATGAGTTGATCATCATCAAAACTAGAGTGATGGGCCTTTGGGCCAACACTACTCTAAATTCCAATGGTATTCTGTTAGTGTCAGCCCAACTCTTTTATCGGCTTTGTGCTGCCCGGAGGTGATCTCTGATAATTCTGACTTTATCTGTTGTCTGAACTAGAAATCTGGCCCCAAAAGTCTTCTTTCGCCGACTTCGTCCCAACATAACGGTGATCTGCATTTTTTACCATATAAAGCTTCAAATAGATCCATCTTGATACTGGCCTGATAGCTGTTATTATAAGAAAATTCTACTAAATGTGGTTAGTCTTCCCTTGACCCTTTGAATTCTATCATGCAGGCTCGTAACATGTGCTCAAGAATTTGGATAGTTCGTTCAGACTGTCGGTCTGTCTGAGGCTGATAAGAAGTGCTAAATTTCAGACGAGTTCCTAGGTTTTCTAGGAGATTTTCCCAGAAATTTGATCTTAATCTCATGTCTCTATCTGACACGATGCTAATCAGAATTCTGTGCATATGAACTATTTCCTTAATATATTTATCTGCAAGAACTTCTGTTGACTGACCTACTCTGAATGGTAAGAAGTGAGCTGATTTTGTGAGGCGGTCGATGATTACCCATACTGCATTGTTACCATTAGGACTGCGGGGTAAAGCTGTGATACAATTGATTGGTCACTAATATTGCACATTTATTATCATATTCTCCCACTTATTATAGAATAAAATCTGCATTTTCCTAATTAAATATTTAATTTATTTGCAGGCCCATTCCTAAAGGAGAGTGAAGAGAAATGAGCCCAAAAGCCCATCAAATTCTGAATTAAATCAGAATTAATTCGAACTCAGTAAATCAGGGCAGATCAGGTCAGTTCAGATCGGTTGAAAACCAGTTAGAACAAATCCCTACAAATCGATCGGTTGAAGCCAAGGATCAACGGCCATGTCGTCAAAATTCTGGACTTAAACTGCAAATCCAGCTGAAGATAAAGATAAATCGAGAAGCCGGGGAGCACCACCAACAGGGTGTGGCCACCTGGCCACACCCTGGCCGCGGAAATGCGCCCAAAGCCGCGTTTTCGCGGCTTTGTTAAAGAGTTAGGGGGAGCGTTTGCTCCCCCTATCTTCATACGCTCTCATAGGTGGGGTTTTGCCTATAAATACTGGGATTTTCAGAGCCTACAGGGGACGATCATGCAGAGATAGGATTTAGTCTACTTTTCTATTTTTTAGTTTAGGTTTTTAGTTTTCTTTTTATGTAATTTTTAGTTTTCATTTATGTAATTCAGAGGATATCAGACTTTCATAGGAGAATGAGAATGAAGCTTGTGCTGAGAGTGACACCGGTATAAGTTGTTCTTCTTTTCTCTTATCGTTATGAAATCGAATCTATAGTTACCTTTTTATGTACTTCGTTTTTGTGTTCTTCTTCTTCTTTTCTACTTCACTCATTCTTGTACCAATTGCTATCCAAGTGAGTCTTATAGCATCGAAAGAGCCTTGCCTTTGCGAGTGCCACTGATAGCTCATTACGATGGATTTGAGTCTCTCTGTATCATTTCATGCTTATTTTGTCTTGATGATGTAATGTGAAAGAGACAATAATCTGTTGGCCCAAAGGCCTATCACTCTAGTTTTGATGATGATCAACTCATGTAGTTTTGATACTAATGATCTTGTGTTTACTTAGTCTCAGATTTGTGATCAAGATCTTAGTAGGTGTGTAGCTTCAACAAAGGATTTTTTGGAGCTAGCACGGTTTAATTAACGAGCCTATGCATCAAGACCATATCAAGTACTCAAGAGGAGTCGAGCTCATTGGATCGTGTTTGGACCAAGTCAAGAAGATGAGAAGACTTTAAGTGAAGACTTCAAGATTAAGGCTTGTGTCTAGGTTTGTTTTTTATAAGATTTTGTTTTTAGATAAAATGTAAAGGATAGAATAGTTGGTGGATTGCTCAAGTATATCTATACATACACACTCTTGTTTTAGTTGTGTTTTCATAAAAGAGATTTCATTTTAGAAAAGAATTTTCATTTTGGAAAATACCAGTTTGATTTTTGGTATTCAATGTTTACATGTCTTTAACCAAAACCAAATTTAGAGCTTAATGTCAAAAACATAGATATTTCACCATGTATGTGTAGTGGATCATATCCATACACTCTATGCTTTAAAAGTTGTTTAAATATCTTGTTTTTGTATTTGGAGAAGTTTTCAAAAATAAGTTTTGGAAAAACCAATTTTTGGAAAATACAGTTTTTGTTTTGAGCCAAAATTTTAAGTTACAAAAATAGTTCAAATTATTTGTAACATGTCTTGATTTTGTGCAAGCATGTTTGATTATCAAAGTATAATGTTAAAACTATTTTTGTAGATTTTTCATGATTTTATGGGAATTTATTTGAGCCAAAATGACCTAGTTGTTAATCCCTGAAAATTCCCTGACCTGGCTTCTGCCGGTCGACCGGACGGTCGACCGGGCTCTGAAGTCGGTCGACCAAGCCGGTCGACCGATGTGCACAGACGTGCACGCCAGTGTATACTGGAGGGCCGGTCGACCGACCCGGTCGACCGCCAAAGAGCTTCTGCTCTCTAGAAATGCCCCGATCGACCGGGCGGTCGACCGGCAGAGAGCTCTGCTCTCTGTTCCAGGGTTTCGGTCGACCGGCCGGTCGACCGCTGCCCCAACGGTCAGAAAAATGACCGTTAGCGGTCGACCGGGCGGTCGACCGACAGCTCATTCTCGCTCCCAAGGGCTAGGTTTTCTAGCTCTATAAATTGGGACTTTTTGGGGGCTGTTTTCAACAAGATTTTTGGAGAGTTTTTAAGCCAGTTTTTCCTACTCTATTAAGAGGTTTTCTCCACTAAATTGAGAGCAAATATTTCCAATCAAAAGGGGAGTTTTATCAAGAGTGTTTAAAAGTGATTTTCTTGAGTTTTCCTCCACCATCTCAATCCTTGTTTTCTCACACAACACTTGAGCTATCCATTGCTATATCTACCTATAGGGATTTGTTGTGAGAGGATTTTAGGTGATCAAGAGTGGTGATCACCAAAGTTCTACTTTGTTCTTTGAGGAGGCGGACGCGTGTGTTCGCGGTGTTTCGGGTTCTTGTGTGAACTCGGTGTTTGAGGTGCAGCCTCGGCGAGCTTGTGGGCTTGCGGTGTGTACGGGACTAGAGAGTCAAAGAGTTCTAGTAGGAACTCCTTGTAGGTGTTGCGGCACCGAGTGATCGGTGGGATCGGTTTATAGTGGAAATCCTTCATAGTGTTGAAGGCGGGGATGTAGAGCAAGTGTGTTCGAACCTCGAAATAAATCTCCCGTGTTTGCGATTGCTCACTCTCTATCTCTTTGTCTTTATATCTTGCATGCTTACATTGCTTTCATATTTATATGCTTGATATATTGTGTGCTTAATTGTTATATGCTTGGGGATTGTTTGCTAACACTTGTATTTAACCAAGAGAGCCAACGCGGCACCTCAACTCTTATTTAGAGGAACTGAGGAGTTAGTTCAGAGCCTTCAAGGGGAATTCGGCTACACTCTTGTGTTATACGTGGTGTTTAGTTTAATAAGTTTTTAATTCCACATAATTGACCATTAGATTAGCTTATCACCTATTCACCCCCCTCTAGGTGATTTTACAATTGGTATCAGAGCCAAGTGCTCTTGATTTGGGTCTTACAACCTAGAGTTAAATATCCTCATTTTTATAGCTAATCACAATATTTGTACACACACCATGGATTTCATGTCACCTCCCACCTTGACATTCTTAACATCCAAACTTGGAAGGTTAAGATGTCTTTATTCTTCAAGGCCCTAGGCATTCATGTTTATTTTGTCACTACTAAAAATTCATATTGTTTAAATGGCAAAAACATTGAGGCTAATGTAAAAGCCCTACATGCTTTGAGATCTACCTTAAATGATGATTATTTATCTAGGGCTGCTAATCTTGATTCGGCTTTTGTAGTTTGGAACACTATCCTCTCTCTTGGCGAAAAGGAACAATACTATGCGGGGAGCGATTCGGATGTTGGAAGTGACACCTCCAACGTGTGCTACATGGTCCAAGGGATAACCCCCTTGAGGTAACTACCAAATCCGAGGTAGAAGAAGATGACATGTCATATGATGAGCTTACATCTTTTTGTCAACAATTACTTAAAAAACATGACATGCTTAGAAAAGATAATAAAAATTTGAAAAAGAAATTTGATTGCATATTAAATGAAAATGATTCTTTTAAAAATAAAGTTGCATGCATTGAGAAAAAATGAAATTTTAAAAAATGAGAATGTTTCCTTGATGTCTAAATTAAATGAACTTTGTGAAGGAAACACTTCTTTGAAAAATAAGATTGTTTTGGTGAAAAAACAAAAAGAAGTTACTTTACGTGAAAACACTTCCTTGAAAAGAAAAATGGTTGAAAAAGAAAAGGAAAAAGTTTCTAAAGAGAATAAGAAAAATGATTCTCGTTCTCATCATGCTTTACATGCTACTATTAATAAAAATGAGATTAAATTTTTGAAAAATAAAATAAATTGTTTAAACTCAACTTTGAGCACATGTGCATTTAACCACTCTAGATTGGAGTCTTTGTTTTCAAAGAAACAAGCTCCACATGTTCATGCTCATCATCCTCATCATGCATATGCACATTTTGCACGCCACAAACACACTCACACTCATATGCATCTTAAGGTATACAAATGTACACATTGTGGCCGCAAAGGCCATTTAGCAAAGTTTTGTTATGATAAGATTAATTCTTTAAATTTTGCTAATAAAAAGAATGTTTGGGTTCCTTACAAAGCTAACCCTCAAGGACCCAAAAGAAAATGGGTATCAAAGTTCCCACCTTGTGTATTTGATGTAGGTGCGGGCTCTCACAAAACGTGAGAGGGATGGTGCCTTGATGGTGGATGCACATGGACATGATGGACACATATTTAATGCACCGCTATCAAGGAGGTTTGGTGGGACAACCACCATGTTTTGGAGAATTAGAGCATAGTTCTTTGGTTTGGTAACTATCTCTAAAACTCCTACTTTATTTACATGCATTTATGATTGATGATCTTTAGCATGTTCATGTTTTATTTGTTTTGTGATTCATGTGGTAAATACTAGTTTAAATGTAGTATTTATCAAAACTTGGATATATACATGTACAAGTAGTGGGAAACAAATTGATTCATATATGTTTGCACTTCATTGTTCATTTGTACTCACTATATGCACATGTATAGCCTAGTTTTGATGATTCCCTCATTTACACTTGTTTTGCCTATTTTCATGTTTTACTTCATGTATATGTATTTTGTATTCAAATCTAATAAATATACATGTATACCCCTTGAATTATTTGCCTTCATGCAATATATATTATGGACTCTTTTGTATGTTTGGGATATGTATGCATATTGTTAGTTTTGGATAAATCATACATATACCTAGAAGTTTATTTTGTTTATAAAAATAAATTTCATGTTTTGATAAAAATGATATTCATGTTTGTTTTGAGCTTCATTGATTATTTTCATGAAAATGCTATTTACATGATTTTTGAACACTCACACTTCATTTGTTTTGTCATGAGTTTGTTTCATGAACATTTTTATGAGCTTTATCAATTTTGAGTGTCAATTCTTGTGTATTTGGTATGATTCATGAAAAACATATGTTTTGATTTCATGTTTTTGAAGGATCTTTAACTAGTTTTTCAAAAATTATTTTTAACTAGTTATTGTTCTTCATTTGGTAGTGATTTTCAATACTACAATATTTTCAAAACTATTTTTGAAAACCCTACCTATCCCATCATTGGGTGGATGGATGGGCGAGTATGCCTTGTAAACCTTATTGAAAATCCTTTACCTTGTGCATATAAAGGGTGGTAGATTATGAGTTATATACATGATTTACATTATTATTTTCAATTGGTATCTCAATTGATATTCATTTTGTATATACTCATATTTTGTTTCCTATATATGTATACTTCATAATTTCCATAATATCAATTTCTATTGGTATTCTCTTTCTCATACATATATATGATTTTCGTGTGCTTGGTTTACAATTGGTTTACATATTTAAAGCACAAAGTTTATGCTAAGCTTAATTTAAAACTTTATTTTCAATTGGTATCTTAATTGACATTTTAATAAGCTTATGCATTGTTTTTCAATTGGTATCAATATGCTTCAATTTCAAATTTGTTATAAATTTACAATCGGTATCAATATGTTTTACCTATTTGAAAAATTCAAAATTTGTTTATTTACATTTGGTATCTTAAGATTTGATTGATTTACTAAGATATTTCAAAATTTGATTTATTGAGAAAATTCAAAATTTTGAAAATTAAAAATGTTTTGATATGATTGCCTATATGCAAGGGGAGCTTAACATCTCTTCTACATATAGATTCATGTTGAGTGTATCTTATATTGAGGAGCTTGACAACTCTTCTTTATGCGATACACGTGTGTAGGGGGAGCTTCACATCTCCTCTTATGCATTGCATATTATGCATTATGTGAATTAGGGCTTGTCATCCCTCTTTCATGTAATGTATATATGCAGGGAAGTTAACTTAGCGTCTTCCTCTTCATGAATGTATATCGCATATAACCTTTTATTGATTGATTTGATTTCACCCCTTATTGATCTCTTTGTATCAGACAAAAAGGGGGAGAAAAATTTGTTGATTTTGTTTTTACTTTAACCCCTTTGTTGATGATTGACAAAAAGGGGGAGAAGTATTTGGTATATATATGCATGTTTTCCTTACTTTATTCATAAAGGGGGAGAAGGATTTATGTTTATGCATATATGTTTTTGTTTTGCAAATAGGAGAAAAAGGATTTGATTTGTTTTATGCTTGATTGGCATGTTTATCTCCATATATTTGCATACATGTTTATGAGCATTCATTGCACATTTATTTATTTATTGTTATGCATGAGTTAAGGGGGAGCTTCCTTGAAGCTTTACTTTAATCCATGCATATATAACTCTATGAGTTTTGTCATCATCAAAAAGGGGGAGATTGTTGGCCCAAAGGCCCATCACTCTAGTTTTGATGATGATCAACTCATGTAGTTTTGATACTAATGATCTTGTGTTTACTTAGTCTCAGATTTATGATCAAGATCTTAGTAGGTGTGTAGCTTCAACAAAGGATTTAAAGTCAAGTTTTGGAGCTAGCACGGTTTGATTCACGAGCCTATGCATCAAGACCATATCAAGTACTCAAGAGGAGTCGAGCTCGTTGGATCGTGTTTGGACCAAGTCAAGAAGATGAGAAGACTTCAAGTGAAGACTTCAAGATCAAGGCTTGTGTCTAGGTTTATTTTTTATAAGATTTTATTTTTAGATAAAATGTAAAGGATAGAATAGTTGGTGGATTGCTCAAGTATATCTATACACACACACTCTTGTTTTAGTTGTGTTTTCATAAAAGAGATTTCATTTTAGAAAAGAATTTTCATTTGGAAAAATACCGGTTTGGTTTTTGGTATTCAATGTTTACATGTCTTTAACCAAAACCAAATTTAGAGCTTATTATCAAAAACATAGATATTTCACCATGTATGTGTAGTGGATCATATCCATACACTCTATGCTTTAAAAGTTGTTTAAATATCTTATTTTTGTATTTGGAGAAGTTTTGAAAAATAAGTTTTGGAAAAACCAATTTTTGGAAAATACAGTTTTTGTTTTGAGCCAAAATTTCCAAGTTACAAAAATAGTTCAAATTGTTTGTAACATATCTTAATTTTGTGCAAGCATGTTTGATTATCAAAGTATAATGTTAAAAATATTTTTGTAGATTTTTCATGATTTTATGGGAATTTATTTGAGCCAAAATGACCTAGTTGTTAATCCCTGAAAATTCCCTGACCTGGCTTCTGCCGGTCGACCGGACGGTCGACCGGGCTCTGAAGTCGGTCGACCGAGCCGGTCGACCGACGTGTACAGACGTGCACGCCAGTGTATACTGGAGGGCCGGTCGACCGACCCGGTCGACCGCCAGAGAGCTTCTGCTCTCTGGAAATGTCCCAGTCGACCGGGCGGTCGACCGGCAGAGAGCTCTGCTCTCTGTTTTAGGGTTTCGGTCGACCGGCTGGTCGACCGGGCGTTCGACCGACAGCTCATTCTCGCTCCCAACGGCTAGTTTTTCTAGCTCTATAAATTGGGACTTTGGGGGCTGTTTACAACAAGATTTTGGAGAGTTTTTAAGCCAGTTTTTCCTACTCTATTAAGAGGTTTTCTCCACTAAATTGAGAGCAAATATTTCCAATCAAAAGGGGAGTTTTATCAAGAGTGTTTAAAAGTGATTTTCTTGAGTTTTCCTCCACCATCTCAATCCTTGTTTTCTCACACAACACTTGAGCTAACCATTGCTATATCTACCTATAGGGATTTGTTGTGAGAGGATTTTAGGTGATCAAGAGTTGTGATCACCAATGTTCTACTTTGTTCTTTGAGGAGGCGGACGCGTGTGTTCGCGGTGTTTCGGGTTCTTGTGTGAACTTGGTGTTTGAGGTGCGGCCTCGGCGAGCTTGTGGGCTTGCGGTGTGTACGGGACTAGAGAGTCCAAGAGTTCTAGTGGGAACTCCTAGTAGGTGTTGCGGCACCGAGTGATCCGGTGGGATCGGTTTATAGTGAAAATCCTTCATAGTGTTGAAGGCGGGGATTTAGAGCAAGTGTGCTCGAACCTCGAGACAAATCTTCCGTGTTTGCGATTGCTCACTCTCTATCTCTTTGTCTTTATATCTTGCATGCTTACATTGCTTTCATATTTATATGCTTGATATATTGTGTACTTAATTGTTATATGCTTGGGGATTGTTTGCTAACACTTGTATTTAACCAAGAGAGCCAATGCGGCACCTCAACTCTTATTTAGAGGAATCCTGAGGAGTTAGTCTAGAGCCCTTCACGGGGAATTCGGCTACACTCTTGTGTTATGCGTGGTGTTTAGTTTAATAAGTTTTTAATTCCGCATAATTGACTATTAGATTAGCTTATCACCTATTCACCCCCCCTCTAGGTGATTTTACATAATCAACTCTTATGAGCTATGCGCTGATTGCCTCCACTTCAAGGTAACATCGTCGCCAAAGATTCAAGGTAAGCTTTTGGTCAAAAGGAGGCAAGTAATTATTTTTAGTTTTTCTTTCTTGTAACTTTTAGTTTAGATCACCAATACCACATTTTCCAAATCTTTTTCACTCTTTTCAATTTATTTGTACATAGTCATTTTCTGATTTTCTCCACCTTCTCTTTCTACCACTTTCTTCCTCACTTCACTTTAACCTAATTTTTCTCTTTCTCTTTTAAAGAACTAAGAAGAACTTTAACCAAACTTTGTATCTTAAAAGAAGACTTACTAAAAAGCTTCCATCGCTAGTCCCTCCTTGTGGATCACGACCCGCATAGCCACTTGCTATTGCGGTAGAATTGAGCACTTGCATTCTTTATTTTAAAGTTCTGAAATACTGTATTTTTGTGCAGGTTCAAGTTCAATCAAATTTTGGCGTCGTTGCCGGGGAGGGACGGTAAGTTACTCTCTTTAAAAGTTTACATTTTTGGTTAACTTTCTTCTTTATTTTTTTGTACAGATTCAACAAGGAATTCGTGCTGCAGTGGACACATAAGTGGCCTTGGACTCTGCTCAAGAAAGCAGAGCCAAGAAGCCCTCAGATTTGCTACAGTCCTGTGGCAAACTGAGTAAACCAATAACCTGTATTTTTTGCAGGTTGGCTGAATTGAATAGTTAAAAATCTGTAGCATTTATTTCCTTGTTTGATTCACAGTATTTACTTTCTAACCTGAACAGTAAAATGATGATTGTAAATGCTAAAATGATTTAGACTTTACATTTAGGCACGTGTCTAATTCATTACATTTTCTATTTACTGTTGAAGAGTGCTGGAGCAAAGGTACGTGTGCATAACATCTAATATAAGAACACTTTTGGATTGTTTACATTGCTTAAGTGTTGCTTTTCTTGTACACTGCACTAAATTGATCTAAGGCTTGTCCTATAAACAAGATAAGGTGGGGAAATCATTACCCTCCCTTAGCCCACAAACAATCTCCTCACTCACTAACCCAAGCCTAACTAAAAATGAGTAGACGTTGGCCCTAGGGACATCTCGACTCAATTAGGAGATTATCCTAAGGGGGAAAGGTGTTAGAATTTGACTCCTACCAAATCAGTGTCTAGGAAGGGGATTAAGGGCCGAAAGCCCGAAGGTTGGTGGTTATTTAATTAAGGAACGTCTTTGACGGATAACCTCCCACCAATCTTGCCCTGACCTGGCTGATTAGCTTGTGGTCAAAGTCTGCATTATACCTCCCGTGGACAGTCTAACCAGTTAGGAGTCGTCTAGGTCATAGGTCTACCCTAACTTAGTTTAGAATTTTTTTCTCTTTCTTTATATTTGTTTGTTTTTTTTTCTTTGTTTGTATTTTATTGTGTGATATGGCTTATAATAACAATTTTTCAAATTGAATAGTAATCCATATTACACACCGACCTCTTTTTCGGATATTACCAACCCGGCATATCATAACTTTAACCAACCTAGTGTGCCGGATTGGTCTTATCCGAATCAATATAACCCATGCCCCCAATCTTATAAGTATAATTTCCAGAATAATTTCAACTCTTCACAGAGTCAGTGGGGATTCACCTCCCCCAAGTCCAATTTTCAACCAACTTGTCCTCCTTATCCACCTAGTCCACAATATTTCCAAGATTCATACTTAGTTCCACCAGTCCAAAATAGAAAACCATCAATTTTGAAAATGAGTATGCGTGAGTCCAAACAAAAATCACAAAATCTGATGGACTCACAATTTCACCACCAATTCCAAGGCAGCACTTCATCTTTTCAACAAAACGATGAACCAATCAACTATGAAAAGATGCTTGAAGCCATGACTCAGGCTCAAAACACTCGTAATCGTGACATAGATATGATGGTCCAATCTCTACGTTCTCACCGTTTGATCAGTTCTGATGTCGCTAACCATTCTGTTAGAGCCGAAGAGTCATGTTGTTTTGGAAATCAAGGTTCCATTTCAGAACAATCATTTGAACTTGCCCAAACTCCAAATTTTGAAAATGATATTGACAGTTTGGCAAGTTATTCCTTTCCTGAAATAGAACTTGAGAATGAATATGATCCTGAACCTCAACTTAGTGATTCAATTCTACTTCCTGATTCAATAATGGCTCCGGTGTCTTCACCTAATTTCAATCTTTTTCCCGAGTCAACATTGGATCCTGTGCCAATTCATCATGAAATTGAATCACCCATCTTTGATGATCATATTGAACTTGACCAATTTTACACTTTTGAAAGTCCTATTGACAAATTGGCAAGTTCTCATTTTATGACATTGAACTCAATGAGAAATGTGACCTAGATTCTCAAATCTGTGATCCAGTTCAAATTCCCAAATCAATATTGACTCTTGTATTGTTACTCGACTTGAGTAATATTTTAGAGTCAGTTTTGATTCCCACACCTATCATTCTTGAACTTGAATCACTAATATTAAGTCACATTCCATTGTTGGAAACTGAATGTGGACTTGAGTTTTAACTTCTTGATTTGGACCCACTTTCTGAGCCAATCTCGACTCCTGAACCTTTACTTGACTTAAGTCACTTTCATGAGTCGGTATTAGTTCCAGTACTTTCTGAGTCCAAGTCAATCATTCTATCTTTTCACACTCTATTTAGGGACAAGAGGTTGACAAATTTGACTCCGAAATTAATTATGAAATTTGAAAATTAGATGGGGTTAAATTCTTAATAAAAATCCTTCATGGATACATCATTTTAATGGGTTATATTAGAGAGATTTTTGGTGGCTTCCTCCGAACTCCATGCAAAGTCGATTGGGCCGCATTTCGTGGACCAATCAGACCACCACCGGAACCACCACCTTAAGGTAGTATTTTCCTTCCCTGTCTTCTTTTTCATGCATCTATGCATTAATTCATATATTGAGGACAATGCATGAGATAGGTGTGGGGGAGGGTTCTAACATAACTTAGGTTTTTCTTTACTTTTAAAAACTTTTTGAAAATAGAAACAATATTTTGACATATTTTTTGTAAGAAATTAAGTCAATTTTAAGGAATAGGAAAATTAAAATTAGGATTTCTTAAATTTGGTCAAAATAAGATTATTTGTTTGATTTTTAGGGTTAGGAAGATAATTTGTCAAAGTAATTTAGTCTTGATCTTTACCTTAATGAAATATGCATACTTCATGTTGGCCCAAAGGCCTATCACCCTAGTTTTGATGATGATCAACTCATGAAGTTATGTTTACTAATGATCTTGTGTTTAATTAGTGACAGATTCATTATCAAGATCTTAGTAGGTGCATAGCTCAACAAAGGATTTAAAGTCAAGTTTTGGAGCTAGCACCAGTTGATTCACGAGCCTATGCATCAAGACCACATCAAGAGTTGAGCTCGTTGGATCGTGTGTGGACCAAGTTAAGAAGATAAGAAGACTTCAAGGGAAGACTTCAAGATCAAGACTTGTGTCTAGGTATAAGATTTTGTTTTTGTTTTAGTTAAAAATGTAAAGGATAGATAGTTGGTGGATTGCTCAAGTACACATATACACACACACTCTTGATAGAATTGTTTTCATAAAAGAATTTTTATTTTAGAAAAGAATTTTAACCAAAAACCAAATTTGTATTTAAGTGGTTTTGATTTTTGGTGTTTCTCATGTTAGTATCTTTTATCCAAAATCAAGTTTAGAGCTTAATGTCAAAAACTTAGATATTTCATCTTATTTGTGTAGTGGATCATATCCATACACACTATGCATTAATGAATTCAAAATATCTAGTTTTTATTTAAAGGAGTTTTGGAAAAACAAGATTTTGGAAAATACAAGTTTTCATTTGAACAAATATTTTCAAGTTACAAAAATAGTCCAATCTTTTATAACATGCCTTGATTTTGTGCAAGCATCTTTGTATATCAAAGTATATTGGTTAAACTATTTTTGTAGATTTTTATGTATTTTATGGGATTTTATTTCAATCAAAAAGACCAAGTTTTAAATCCCAGAAAACTGTTTCAGGCTTCGTATAAGTCGACTTACCACCTTTAATAGTTGACTAATACAGGAGTCGGCCGACCGGACCGGTCGACCGACGTGCACAAACGTGCACGCCTTTGTGTACTGGAGGACGGTCGACCGTGCCAGTCGACCGCTCCAGAGAGCAGTGCTCTCTGGAAAGTTCGGCCGACCGCACCGGTCGACCGACAGAGAGTTAGACTCTCAGCTCCAGTGGGTCGGTCGACCCGGGCGGTCGACCGTGGCTCCAACGGTCAGAAATCCGACCGTTGGCGGTCGACCGCCCCGGTCGACCGGCAGTTCTGACAAAGCCCCAACGGCTAGTTTTTGACAGCCTATATATTTGGGGGTTTGTGGACTGTTTTGCAAGAAGTTTTTAGGAGAGCTTTGAGCCAGTTTTTTCCATTCTTTTAAAAGGGTTTTCTCCACAAAATAGAGAGCAAATATTTCCTATCTAAAGGGAAGTTTTATCAAGAGTGTCAAAAGAGATTTCTTGAGTTTTTCACCATAGCTTTCATCCTTGTTTTTTCTCACACCACACTTGAGCTATCCATTGATCTATTCTTCCTATAGGTGTGTTGTAGTGAGAGTGCTTTAGGTGATCAAAGTGTTGTGATCACCAAAGACTTCATTTGTTCTTTGAGGAGACGGGCAAGTGTGCTCGTGATTGTTTTGTGTCCTAGTGAGGACTTGGTGTTTTCGGGTTCGGGTGCGAACTCGTGTTTGAGGTGCGGCCTCGGCGAGCCGGTGGGCTTGCGGTGTGTACGGGACTAGAGAGTCCGAGGGCTTGTAGGTGTTGCGGCACCGAGGAGAGATCCAGTGGGATCTTGCATAGTGGAAATCCTTCGTGTGTCGAAGGCGGGGATGTAGAGCAACTGTGCTCGAACCTCGAAACAAACCCTTTGTGTTTGCGATTGCTCTCTCTCTCTCTCTCTTTGTCTCTTGTTTATATCTTGCCTTCAATTATTGTCTATCTTTATATGCTTGATATATTCCTTGTGCTTAATTGATATACTTGCGTGGGATTGTTGCTAACACTTGTATTCAACCAAGAGAGCCAACGCGGTACCTCAACCCATTCAAGGGGAATCTAGAGGAGTTTGTCCAGAGCCCTTCACGGGGAATTCAGCAACACTCTTGTGTTATACATAGTGTTTAGTGTAAAAGTTTTAATTTGGTCATAATTGTTTTTAGCTTCCGCATCATCATCATAATTAGTCTTTAAGTGACCATTAGATTAGCCTTCACCTATTCACCCCCTCTAGGTGAACCTTCAATTGGTATCAGAGCTTTTGTAAAAACAAATAAAATGGATGGTTTGAGTTCAACTTTGAACTCTTGTGCTTTTAATCATTCTAAGTTGGAGTCAATGTTTTCAAAGAAACAAACTCCACACATTCATGCACATCATAACCATGCATTTGCTTATGTTGTACATCATGATCACACTCCTACACATAAGCATACTAAGGTGTACGTATGTACACATTGTGGCCGCAAAGTCCATTTAGCAAAATTTTGTTATGATAGGTTAAATCATTGTAATTTTGCTAATAAAAGTTTTTGGGTTCCTTACAAGACTAACTCCCAAGGACCCAAGAATAAATGGGTACAAAAACCCCACCCCATGTTTTTGATATAGGTGAGGGATCTCTCAAGACGTGAGAATTTTGGTGCCTTGGTAGTAGATGCAATGGACTTGATGGACATACATTTGGATGCATCGCTATCAAGGAGTTTTGGTGGAAAGGCCACCAAGCTTGGAGCTTTGGAGTTGGTAACAAACTCTAAAACCCCTTTTTATTCATGTTCATGCTTGTTCATTCATATTATTTTGAGCATGTTCATGTTTTATGTATTTTTGTGCTTCATGAGGTATTTACATGCTTAGATGTAGAATGTGTCAAACTTACATTTATACATGTATGAATAGTGAACTACAATTGACTCATATATATTTGAACTTCATGCTCATTTGTACCCACTATTTGCATTTGTATAGACTAGTTTTGATGATTCTCATTTATACATGCTTTTGCCTATTTTCATGCTTTACTTCATGTATATGTATTTTTAATTCAAATCTAATAAATATACATGTATACCCGTGAGTCTCTTGCCTTCATGCAAACATTATTATATGACTCTATTATGTTTGGGATATGTATGTGTATTGTTAGCTTTGGATAAAATCACACATATACCATGAAGACTAATGTTTTTTTAAGAAAAATAAATTTTCATATTTTATAAAATGTTATTTATCCTTTTGAGCTTCAATGTCTATTTTCATG
Source organism: Agave tequilana (assembly GCA_038442645.1). Classification (NCBI taxonomy): domain Eukaryota; kingdom Viridiplantae; phylum Streptophyta; class Magnoliopsida; order Asparagales; family Asparagaceae; genus Agave; species Agave tequilana. The sequence goes on from JAVJIF010008641.1 coordinate 33,176, forward strand.
AAAATGCTATGTATATAACCTTTAAACACTCATCTTTTACTTTTCAAGATTATTTTTGAGCTTTATGGACTATGAGTGCTTGAACCTTTATGTACTTAGTATGATTCATAAAATATATATATGCTTTTATTTCATGTTTTTGAAGGATCTTTAACTAGTTTTTCAAAAATTATTTTAACTAGTTAATTGTTCTTCATTTGGTAGAGTTTTTCAAACTAAGCTTATTTTCAAATCTATTTTTAAAAACGCCTGCCTTCTATGGGAGGATGGATGGGCGATTATGCCTTGTGTGCTTCATTGAATATCTTTTATCTTGAGCATATGAAGGGTGGTAGGTTATGAGTTATACACTTGATCTTATTGTTATGTCTATTGGTATCTTTGAATCGTTTCAATTGGTATCAATATGAACTTATTTTGTATATACTCATATTTTGTTTATTATATATGTATGTATCAATTTCACTTGGTATACTCATTTCTCATACATATATTGATTTTCATGTGCTTAACTTTCAATTGGCTCACATTTTTAAAAAACAAGCACAAAGTTTATGATGAAAGATAAAATTTTTTTGATCATTATGTTTACTATTGGTATCAATATGTTTCAACTTCATATTTGTTAAATTTCAATTGGTATCAATATGATAATGATTATTTTCAATTAAGTATCTTAAAATTTGATTGTTTTACAAGAGCTCTGATACCTTTTAAAAAAAAAATTTGTTCAAGAAAAATTAAAAAAAATGTTTTGATATGTATTTTCTATATGCAAGGAGAGCTTAACATCTCTTCTACATATAGATTCATATTGAGTATATTATAAATTGAGGAACTTGACAACTTTTTTTATATGATATACATGTGTAGGGGGAGCTTCACATCTCCTCTTATGCATTACATAATATGTGTTATGCTCAAAATGATCAAGAATCACATTTTTAACAAAACAAACAATCATGAAAAATCATTTTTCATTAATGTCATCCCTTCTTCATGTAATGCATATGTGTAGGGAAGCTAACTTAGCGTCTTCCTCTTCATGAATGTATATCACATATAAATCTTTATTGATTGATTTGTTTAACCCCTTCTTGATCTTTTTGTTTTTTGACAAAAAGGGGGAGAAAAATTTGTTTGATTTGATTTTACTTTGAACCCTTTGTTGATGATTGACAAAAAGGGGGAGAAGTATTTGAGTTTATATGCATGTTTTCATTGTTTAAGGGGGAGAAGTATTTGTCTTCCTTGTTCTTTATGCATATATATTTTTGTATTGCAAATAGGAGAAAAAGATTTTGATTTATGCTTGTTGCATGTTTTATCTCCATTAATTTGCATACATGTTTATGAGCTTCATTGCATATATTTATTATTTTGTGTTATGCATGAGTTAAGGGGGAGCTTCTTTGAAGCTTTACTTTAATCCATGCATATATAACTCCATGAGTTTTGTCATCATCAAAAAGGGGGAGATTGTTGGCCCAAAGGCCTATCACCCTAGTTTTGATGATGATCAACTCATGAAGTTATGTTTACTAATGATCTTGTGTTTAATTAGTGACAGATTCATTATCAAGATCTTAGTAGGTGCATAGCTCAACAAAGGATTTAAAGTCAAGTTTTGGAGCTAGCACCAGTTGATTCATGAGCCTATGCATCAAGACCACATCAAGAGTTGAGCTCGTTGGATCGTGTGTGGACCAAGTCAAGAAGATGAGAAGACTTCAAGGGAAGACTTCAAGATCAAGACTTGTGTCTAGGTATAAGATTTTATTTTGTTTTAGTTAAAAATGTAAAGGATAGATAGTTGGTGGATTGCTCAAGTACACATATACACACACACTCTTGATAGAATTGTTTTCATAAAAGAATTTTTATTTTAGAAAAGAATTTTAACAAAAAACCAAATTTGTATTTAAGTGGTTTTGATTTTTGGTGTTTCTCATGTTAGTATCTTTTATCCAAAATCAAGTTTAGAGCTTAATGTCAAAAACTTAGATATTTCATCTTATTTGTGTAGTGGATCATATCCATACACACTATGCATTAATGAATTCAAAATATCTAGTTTTTATTTAAAGGAGTTTTGGAAAAACAAGATTTTGGAAAATACAAGTTTTCATTTGAACAAATATTTTCAAGTTACAAAAATAGTCCAATCTTTTATAACATGCCTTGATTTTGTGCAAGCATGTTTGTATATCAAAGTATATTGGTTAAACTATTTTTGTAGATTTTTATGTATTTTATGGGATTTTATTTCAATCAAAAAGACCAAGTTTTAAATCCCAGAAAACTGTTTCAGGCTTCGTATAAGTCGACTTACCACCTTTAATAGTCGACTAATACAGGAGTCGGCCGACCAGACCTGTCAACCGACGTGCACAAACGTGCACGCCTTTGTGTACTGGAGGACGGCCGACCGTGCCGGTCGACCGCTCCAGAGAGCAGTGCTCTCTGGAAAGTTCGGCCGACCGTACCGGTCGACTGACAGAGAGTTAGACTCTCAGCTCCAGTGGGTCGGTCGACCCGGGCGGTCGACCGTGGCTCCAACGGTCAGAAATCCGACCGTTGGCGGTCGACCGCCCCGGTTGACCGGCAGTTCTGACAAAGCCCCAACGGCTAGTTTTGACAGCCTATATATTTGGGGGTTTGTGGACTGTTTTGCAAGAAGTTTTTAGGAGAGCTTTGAGCCAGTTTTTCCCATTCTTTTAAAAGGGTTTTCTCCACAAAATAGAGAGCAAATATTTCCTATCTAAAGGGAAGTTTTATCAAGAGTGTCAAAAGAGATTTCTTGAGTTTTTCACCATAGCTTTCATCCTTGTTTTTTCTCACACCACACTTGAGCTATCCATTGATCTATTCTTCCTATAGGTGTGTTGTAATGAGAGTGCTTTAGGTGATCAAAGTGTTATGATCACCAAAGACTTCATTTGTTCTTTGAGGAGACGGGCAAGTGTGCTCGTGATTGTTTCGGGTCCTAGTGAGGACTTGGTGTTTTCAGGTTCGGGTGCGAACTCGTGTTTGAGGTGCGGCCTCGCCGAGCCGGTGGGCTTGCGGTGTGTACGAGACTAGAGAGTCTGAGGGCTTGTAGGTGTTGCGGCACTGAGGAGAGATCCAGTGGGATCTTGCATAGTGGAAATCCTTCGTGTGTCGAAGGCGGGGATGTATAGCAAGTGTGCTCGAACCTCGAAACAAACCCTTTGTATTTGCGATTGCTCTCTCTCTCTCTTTGTCTCTTGTTTATATCTTGCATTCAATTATTGTCTATCTTTATATGCTTGATACATTCCTTGTGCTTAATTGATATACTTGCGTGGGATTGTTGCTAACACTTGTATTCAACCAAGAGAGCCAACGCGGCACCTCAACCCATTCAAGGGGAATCTAGAGGAGTTTGTCCAGAGCCCTTCACGGGGAATTCGGCAACACTCTTGTATTATACATAGTGTTTAGTGTAAAAGTTTTAATTTGGTCATAATTGTTTTTAGCTTCCGCATCATCATCATAATTAGGCTTTAAGTGACCATTAGATTAGCCTTCAACTATTCACCCCCCCTCTAGGTGAACCTTCACTTCATACACTTACACACTTAGGGTTCAAAAACAAAGATTCTTATGCCTTATATAAAAAAAAAGAAAAGAAAAAGAAAAAAATATCTATGAAAGATGAACAAATCTAATTATTGATTAGCTAGGTGCTTTGGCCTAAGCAAGCCTTAGTATTTATGCGAAAGATGATTAGATAAGTTTGAGAAAAATATATATATAAAAATTCTCTGATTAAGCTGGGCATTTGTGCCTAATATAAGCATAAGTATTCACGCCTAAAAGGGGTTCAAATAATAAAATCCTTAATTTTATGGCCTTATTTGCTCGAGTCCTTAAGTCCTTGGGGTGTTTTCTCACCCGGTGCCCTAAGACCGTTTGGTTTGAGAGTCATCGATTAAAGGCTCGTTATGTTGGCCCAAAGGCCTTCCACTCTAGTTTTGATGATGATTAACTCATGTAGTTATGTGTACTAAAAATCTTGTGTTATTTAGTTTCAGATCATTAATCAAGTTATTAGTTGGTGATTAGCTTCAACAAGATGATTTGGAAGCTTTCACATGTTGATTCAAGAGCCCGAGCGTCAAAGATCATATATAGCACTTGCTCGGTGGATCAAAGAGTTTTGGATCGAGTCGGCTTGGAGATTGCGCTCTACAAGAAGACATCGGTACCATAGTTTAGTTTTGTGTTTAGATCCAAATTTTAAAGATTAGAATAGTATGATATGCTCAAGTTCATAACACACACGTTTCATGTTTGGTTTTCGGTTTTTGGTTTAACCGATCTTGGTTTCATGAATAGTTATATCTAAACAAGTTTACATATTTAATGTATATTAGATTTGTTCTATATACATGCATGCTTCAACTATTTAAACAAACTTAGTTTGATAGTCTATTTCATGTGTTTCATGTTTTGGTATTTCTAACAAAACATAATTTTGGAATTAAGGACAAAAACTATGATATGTATATGTTTCATGTATATTGGATTTCTATCCATATGCATCATGCTTCAAAATGTTTAAATATCATGTTTTTGTATTTAGATGAGTTTTGGACAAAATGTATTTTCTATTCAAAATCCAAGTTTTAGAAAATACAGTTTTTTGGTTTTTGGTAAAAATGATAAGACACAAAAATAGTTTTAATTGCTTGATATTTTAGTCAAAACTTTTATCATATGTTTATATATCAATACAAATTGTCAAAACTATTTTTGGAGATTTTTAAGTAGTTTACAAGAATTTATTGGATATTTAATTCCTCAGTTTTTCTATCAGAACAGCCTCTGCCAGGCTAGGTCGGTCGACCCTAACGGTCGGCCGCACCAAGTAGCCGGTCGACCGTTCGGGTCGACCGACGTGCACGGATACGTGCACGCTGGCTGCCTATTGGGCGGCCGACCGTTCGGGTCGACCGACTGCATGCAGGCTAGTCTCTGTTTGTTTCGGTCGACCGGGCGGTCGACCAGTAGCTGGCAACGGGCAGAATTTGACCATTGGACGGTCGACCAGCCGGTCGACCTGTAGTGCATTTCGGGCAGTTTCTACTGCCAACGGCTATATTTTTCTGGGGGCTATAAATACCCATTCATAGCCTTTTTTCTCTAAGATTTTTTGGTGCGAATTTTTCCCTACTCTCTGGTGTTTTCCAAGCAATCAAAAGAAGTTTTTGAACTCATATTGAACAATCTATTTGGAGTTTTTGATAGGGTTTGGAAAACCAAAGAAAAGGGTTTTTGGGAAAAGAGTCTTGATTCATCTTCTATATCTTGGTTTCAGTTTTTCTCAAGGATTTTTCTTTGTGATTTTGATTTCCATTCCATTGGTTTTCTCCACACTTGAGCTAAAATCTACTATCTCTTCTATAGGATCTTTGTGTGGGAGAAAGAGATTGTTTGTGGTTGTTTGTTAGACCACCAAGTTATAAACCCTAACTTAGCTTGGCTTTGTGCCTTTCCCTCATTGTGTTGAGGAGGTTGTGCTATAGGGTTGTATCCCTCAAGTGGTGAGGTGATCCTTGTTTGCTTTGTGCTAATCCCTCAAGTTGTGAGGTGATTGTTTTGTTAGATTGGAGCTTGCCTCAAGGAGGAGGTTGTGGTTGTAAAGAGAGGAGTTGGGTACTCCTTGTGAGAGTTCTTTGTGGACTAGCTAGTGGATTAGAAATCCATCGTGTGTCGAAGGCGGGGCTGTAGAGCTGGGTGCTCGAACCTCGAAACATATCTTGTTGTTTGCGCTTGATCCATTGACTCTCTCTCTCTCTATCTCTCTCTCTTTACTTTGTGCCTTGCAACTATTCATATTGTGCATTCATAATTGCTTGGCTTGGTTGTGTGTGCATCACTTGTTGATTGCACTTGAGTGTATTGCATTAAGTTTTTAAATTCCGCATTGAGTTCATAGATTAGCTATATCACCTATTCACCCCCCCTCTAGGTGATTTCAATTGGTATCAGAGCCTACGCTCCTGATATTTAGGTTTAACCACCTAGGAGTGAGATCTTGGTTTGCTAATCTTCATTTGCATTTTCATTTGCACTCATTTAGTTTGCACTCATGGATAGCCCTCCTATGTTTGACCATTTTAGACTTGATACTTGGAAGGCCAATATGAGTAGGCATTTAAAATCACTAGGTCATCTTGTTTATCAAGCCTCCACTTTAGAATCCTTCCCTAATAGTAGCAAACACAAAAAGGCTAATGCATTAGCACTTAGAGCACTTAGAGCATCTCTTAATGAACATCTTTTACCGGTGTTTGATCGTTATGACTCGGCTTTTGCAGTTTGGAGCATATTGACTACTCCCGAGCTTCCAAGGATTATTAATAAGATGAGGAGATCTATGAGAGAAAAGTCCGAAGAGCATTGCCTCATGGTCCACGCGAAGAACTCCCTTGAGGTACAATCGGATTCTCAATTAGATGATTGCTCTAGTTCCTATTGTGATGGTTGTTTACATGCAAGTATAGCTTTTGAGATCACCCATGTTTAGTATGGACCCATATTTTGTGTTCTCTTTATGTTTTAGCTATCATATTAATCATAGATCTAATGCACATGTCTTTGTCATGCTAATCATATGGTTGACTATGACTTTTTGTTTTAATAATTCATGTTTTTTATTATTATGATCATTTTTATGATTTTCATGTTGATCTATGTGTCGTTTTATGCTTCATGATTTGAATATATGTTTAGATGTTAATTTTCATGAAAACTAGGATTTATACTTGTACATAGAATGGGCAACAAGTAAATTTTTTATGTTTGTGCTTGAATGCCTATTTGTACCCATTAGATGTGCTAGTATAGTCTAGTTTTGATGATTCATGCATTCTAACTTGTATTCCTCAATTTGGATATGTTTTCATGATCATGTGTTTTAACTTCATGTATATGTCTATCTTGTCCAAACTATTGATTATACATGTACATCCTTGAGCCACGTGCCTTCATGCATATACTTTTGTGGTCTCATTGTGTTTAGAATATGTATGTATACTTTAGTTTGTACATGACATACATATGCCTTGAAGTTTAAATCGTTTGGATGAATTTCATGTTTGCTAGGTGATTTCACATTTATGATGAAGTTCATTTTTTTTTGGATGATTTCAATTGGTGATTTCACATCCTAGATGAATTTCATGTTTTCAATATTGAGCTTGATTGTCTATTTTCATGTTGATGTGTTTCTCACAACACTTGTACACTCACCTTATTTAATGTTTTCTCATGACTTAGTTTTCATGAGTACAAATTGTGCTATATGGATTTTGAGTGTTTTAGTGCCATGTGGTTTACATGTGTCTACATGAAAAATATTTTTGTTATTCCTTGTTTGAAGGATCTCGTTCTAGTTGATTCATATAACTAGTTGTGATATTCTTCCTTGGTAGTAGTTTTCAAACATACTATATTTGTAAACCTATTTTTGAAAACCCCTACCATCTACGGGTGGTTGGATGGGAGACCATGCTCATGTATGCTTTATTGTGAAAATCATTTTAAACTTGATCATGTATGGGAGGATAGGATTATGAGATATACACTTGATCTTATTGTTGTTTCAATTGGTATCAGTGAATTCTTTCAATTGGTATCAATCTTGACATTTCTTGTATACTTATATATTTTTATGTATGTATGCCTTCATTTCAAATAGTATCAATTTCGATTGGTATCTAATCTTTTCATACATATATATGTTTTATTTGTGCTTATTATATCCCTATATCTTTAAGCACAAGATTTTGTTTATGATAAGCTTGAGCTTCAACTTTGTTTCAATTGATTTAGTTTTCAATTGGTATCTTAATTCGAGCCTTATCATAGTTTTCATTGGTATTTCATAAAGGGGAGAAAATCTTATATTTCATCTTTCAATTGGTATTTTGTATTCCACTCTCTTGCTTTATGATAGAAAATAATGATTTCAATTGGTAAAAAGAATAATAATTTCAATTGGCAATAATTTCAATTGGTATCAAAATCAAATTGTTTATATGTTTAAATCAACTTTGGTATTAAGATCTATGTTTAAGTTAAATTGGTATCAACATTTATGTTTAGAAATTCAAAATTTGTCATGTTTAATTTCAATTGATATCAAGATTGTTTATTTACAATTGGTATGTTATTTGTTTACTTATCAATTGGGATCAAGATTTTTATTTTTCTATTGATATAGTTTCATTCTTTTTTTTAATTGGTATCAAAATGCACTTCATTGACACATTTTAATTGGTATCATATTTGTTTTTAGACCAAAGGGGGAGAACATCCCTTTATTAATTCATGTTTTTATTAGTTCTGTTTTGTCTTTAACCCCTTTGTTGATGATTGACAAAAAGGGGAGAAGAAGTTGAGTTTATATGCATGTTTGTATGCATGTTTTATGTGTTTTTATATTAAGTTCAATTGGTATCAATAGCATTATTTAAAGAACATGTTTAGTATTGGTATCAAGAGAATGTTTATTTGTTTTGCTAATTGGTATCTAGAACATGTTTATTTGTTTTGAAATTTTCATTGGTATCTTCCATTGGTTTCTAGAGCCATTTATTGTATTATGCATATCTATGCATGTTTCATGTTTATAATTTCATTGGTATCTAGAGCCATTTATTAGTTGTTTATCCTATGCATGAGTTAAGGGGGAGCTTCTTTGAAGCTTAACTTTAATCCATGCATATATAACTCCATGAGTTTTGTCATCATCAAAAAGGGGAGATTGTTGGCCCAATGGCCTTCCACTCTAGTTTTGATGATGATTAACTCATGTAGTTATGTGTACTAATAATCTTGTGTTATTTAGTTTCAGATCATTAATCAAGTTATTAGTTGGTGATTAGCTTCAACAAGATGATTTGGAAGCTTTCACATGTTGATTCAAGAGCCCGAGTGTCAAAGATCATATATAGCACTTGCTCCGTGGATCAAAGAGTTTTGGATCGAGTCGGCTTGGAGATTGCGCTCTACAAGAAGACATCGGTACCAAAGTTTAGTTTTGTGTTTAGATCCAAATTGTAAAGATTAGAATAGTATGATATGCTCAAGTTCACAACACACACGTTTCATGTTTTGGTTTTCGGTTTTTGGTTTAACCGATCTTGGTTTCATGAATAGTTATATCAAAACAAGTTTACATGGTTTAATGTATATTAGATTTGTTCTATATACATGCATGCTTCAACTATTTAAACAAACTTAGTTTGATAGTCTATTTCATGTGTTTCATGTTTTGGTATTTCTAACAAAACATAATTTTGGAATTAAGGACAAAAACTATGATATGTATATATTTCATGTATATTGGATTTCTATCCATATGCATCATGCTTCAAAATGTTTAAATATCATGTTTTTGTATTTAGATGAGTTTTGGACAAAATGTATTTTCTATTCAAAATCTAAGTTTTAGAAAATACAGTTTTTGGTTTTTGGTAAAAATGATAAGACACAAAAATAGTTTTAATTGCTTGATATTTTAGTCAAAACTTTTATCATATGTTTATATATCAATGCAAATTGTCAAAACTATTTTTGGGGATTTTTAAGTAGTTTACAAGAATTTATTGGATATTTAATTCCTCAGTTTTTCTATCAGAACAGCCTCTGCCAGGCTAGGTCGGTCGACCCTAACGGTCGGCCGCACCAAGTAGCCGGTCGACCGTTCGGGTCGACCGACGTGCACGGATACGTGCACGTTGGCTGCTATTGGGCCGGCCGACCGTTCGGGTCGACCGACTGCATGCAGGCTAGTCTCTGTTTGTTTCGATCGACCGGGCGGTCGACCTGTAGCTGGCAACGGGCAGAATTTGACCGTTGGACGGTCGACCGGCTGGTCGACCTGTAGTGCATTTCTGGCAGTTTCTTTTGCCAACGGCTATATTTTTCTGGGGGCTATAAATACCCCATTCATAGCCTGTTTTCTCTAAGGTTTTTTGGTGCGAATTTTTCCTACTCTCTGGTGTTTTCACAGCAATCAAAAGAAGTTTTTGAAGTCATATTGAACAATCTATTTGGAGTTTTTGATAGGGTTTGGAAAACCAAAGAAAAGGGTTTTTGGGAAAAGAGTCTTGATTCATCTTCTATATCTTGGTTTCAGTTTTTTCCAGGATTTTTCTTTGTGATTTTGATTTCCATTCCATTGGTTTTCTCCACACTTGAGCTAAAATCTACTATCTCTTCTATAGGATCTTTGTGTGGGAGAAAGAGATTGTTTGTGGTTGTTTGTTAAACCACCAAGTTATAAACCCTAACTTAGCTTGGCTTTGTGCTTTTCCCTCATTGTGTTGAGGAGGTTGTGCTATAGGGTTGTATCCCTCAAGTGGTGAGGTGATCCTTGTTTGCTTTGTGCTAATCCCTCAAGTTGTGAGGTGATTGTTTTGTTGGATTGGAGCTTGCCTCAAGGAGGAGGTTGTGGTTGTAAAGAGAGGAGTTGGGTGTTCCTTGTGAGAGTTCTTTGTGGACTAGCTAGTGGATTAGAAATCCTTCGTGTGTCGAAGGCGGGGATGTAGAGCTGGGTGCTCGAACCTCGAAACATATCTTGTTGTTTGCGTTTGATCCATTGACTCTCTCTATCTCTCTCTTTACTTTGTGCCTTACAACTATTCATATTGTGCATTCATAATTGCTTGGCTTGGTTGTGTGTGCATCACTTGTTGATTGCACTTGAGTATATTGCATTAAGTTTTTAAATTCCGCATTGAGTTCATAGATTAGCTATATCACCTATTCACCCCCCCTCTAGGTGATTTCACGTTATATGGGCAGATTAGAAAGCCTTATAGAACTAAGGAATAATACCACAAATATATATATATATAATATATATATATATATATATATACATATATATATATATACATATATATATATATACATATATATATATATATATATATATATATATATAAGGCATAAGAGTTAGAGTTAATGAACCCTTAGTCAAAATTTTCACGGTCACAAGGTGCATATGACTTAGGGTAAAGTAATAGACTAAATGAGAAGTACAATTTGACTCCTTACTTTGATTGATAACAAATTTTTGAATAGAGACTAAGTTTAGGAATGAAAAATTCAGTTTTCCTATAACTTATAGATTACTTAAATCTTACAATTATATTTCAAATATTTTTCTCTTTCAAAATGCTTTTCGAAAATACTGACTCTTTGTTTCTCTTTATTTTGGATTTTGTGGGTGTAATCCACTGAAAACCCTCACAAGATAAAACTCGTCCTCTAGGGAAACCTAGAGGTTTAACGGCTTGTTGCACATGCTCAGTGCAATCGAGTGACCTGCGAAAGTGGTCTAATAATCCTTAGTATAGTTTAGTTGTTTTGCTCGAAGACGAGCAAAAGATAGGTATGGGGGTGTGATTGGTCACTAATATTGCACATTTATTATCATATTCTCCCACTTATTATAGAGTAAAATCTGCATTTTCCTAATTAAATGTTTAATTTATTTGCAGGCCCATTCCTAAAGGAGAGTGAAGAGAAATGAGCCCAAAAGCCCATCAAATTCTGAATTAAATCAGAATTAATTCAAACTCAGTAAATCAGGGCAGATCAGGTCGGTTCAGATCGGTTGAAAACTAGTTAGAACAAATCCCTACAAATCGATTGGTTGAAGCCAAGGATTAACGGCCATTTCGTCAAATCCCGGACTTAAACTGCAAATCTAGCTGAAGATAAATATAAATCGAGAAGCCGGGAGCACCACCAACAGGGTGTGACCACCTGGCCACACCCTGGCCGCGGAAACGCGGCCAAAGCCGCGTTTCCGCGGCTTTGTTAAAGAGTTAGGGGGAGCGTTTGCTCCCCCTATCTTCATACGCTCTCATAGGTCGGGTTTTGCCTATAAATACTGGGATTTTCAGAGCCTACAGGGGACGATCATGCAGAGATAGGATTTAGTCCACTTTTCCAATTTTTAGTTTAGGTTTTTAGTTTTCTTTTTATGTAATTTTTAGTTTTCATTTATGTAATTCAGAGGAGATCAGACTTTCATAGGAGAATGAGAATGAAGCTTGTGCTGAGAGTGACACCGGTGTAAGTTGTTCTTCTTTCTCTTATCGTTATGAAATCGAATCTATAGTTACCTTTTATGTACTTTTTTTTGTGTTCTTCTTCTTCTTTTCTACTTCACTCATTCTTGTACCAATTGCTATCCAAGTGAGTCTTATAGCATCGAAAGAGCCTTGCCTTTGCGAGTGCCACCGATAGCTCATGACGATGGATTTGAGTCTCTCTGTATCATTTCATGCTTGTTTTGTCTTGATGATGTAATGTGGAAGAGACAATAATCAACTCTTATGGGCTATGCGCTGATTGCCTCCACTTCAAGGTAACATCGTCGCCAAAGATTCAAGGTAAGCTTTTGGTCAAAAGGAGGCAAGTAATTTTTAGTTTTTCTTTCTTGTAACTTTTAGTTTAGATCACCAATACCACATTTTCTAAATCTTTTTCACTCTTTTTCAATTTATTTGTACATAGTCATTTTCTGATTTTCTCCACCTTCTCATTCTACCACTTTCTTCCTCACTTCACTTTAACCTAATTTTCTCTTTTTCTTTTAAAGAACTAAGAAGAACTTTAACCAAACTTTGTATCTTAAAAGAAGACTTACTAAAAAGCTTCCATCGCTAGTCCCTCCTTGTGGATCACGACCCGCATAGCCACTTGCTATGCGGTAGAATTGAGCACTTGCATTCTTATTTTAAAGTTCTGAAATACTGTATTTTTGTGCAGGTTCAAGTTCAAGCAAAAATCCATAGTGATGTGTTTCCACTTCCATTCGGATATCGGTAATGGCTGTAGAAGTTCAACTATTCTATGATGTTCTATCTTTATCTGCTGGCAAACCAAGCACTTGGCCACATACTGGGCAATCTCTCTCTTCATAGCATTCCACCAGAAGTTTTGTTTCAAGTCTTGATAAATTTTAGTCCCTCATGAATGAATAGAATAAGCTGAACTGTGAGCTTTTGTCAAAATTTTCTGTCGAACTTTCCCTTGTAGTACACAGATTCTGTTACCAAAATAAAGTGCACCATCTGAATGAATGCGGACATCAGTCCTTCGTCCAGCTTCTACTTATGCTCTGAATTTCTATAATCTGGGGTCTTCTTTTTGTACTTCTTTAATTTCATGTATCAGTGTTGGCTAAATCTGAAAAGTCATTAACTGACCTGATTCACTAGTGTTTGGCCCGGAAAAGAATTTAGGAGGATCGTAATAAAACTTTCTTGGATCAAATGAAAGATTACAACAATCTCAAACAATCCTGATTACAAAAGAGAGAAGATACTCAAGCTCAAATCTTCTCTTTGTTTAATGCGAGTTCTTGATGTAGCGGTGGAAGTGATCTTGTTTTTTGTTGACCGTGTGAACGTCACAGTCTTCTGGGAATCTTCTCTTTGGACTATGAATGGAGTAGCGCAGTTCCTGTCCAATGAAATCTCAAGGAGACTTGAGACAAGAACAAACTTCTACTCATCAAGTTGTTAGAAGAGTTGAACTCTTTATATTCCTCAAATAGAGATTCTGGTTTTTGACCAAAACTTCCTACCAACAAACTCTCGACCAAAAGCTCTCTACGCCTCTTCAGTAGCAAACTGAACATTTATAGGGGTTTCAGGGGTAAAACTGTCCCCTAAAAACCCTCCATAATCATAGTTTTAGAGGCAAAAAGAGTTGAACTCTTTTGTCATCGATACAGAATTCACGGTCAAGATGGCCCTGAAAACAAAACCTGTGGCTTCATCGTCGAGCGCTGTCGTTCCAGAAGTCCAAATGGGCGGCTCCTCCATACAGGAGGCCCCCATTTCAGGTAAAGAACCATTTACCTTGGTTTTCGCCGTTAAGGGACTTGAAGAGTTATCTTAACTCTTAAGTCTCTTCCTAACTGAACCGCCAAGCGAGGCTCACGCCTGTGTTTTTTTTTGACATCTAGACGCGGCTCTTGAACGCGGGCTTTGTTGAGCCTTGCGTTTGGTCCTGACACTTAAAGAATTTTTCTAAGTGGGGGAGTTCAGACGCGGAGTTCGTGTGAACCTCGTGTCTCTGAGGTTGGATGCGGGTTTCACTGAGTCTTGCGTCTAGGTCCAACACATAGAAAAATTTCTAAGTTGTGGAGTTTAAAACGCGGACTTCATGTGAGCCTCACGTCTTTGAGTTTAGATGCGGGTTTCGCTGATCTCCGCATCTAGACTCAATCCTGCGTCGGAGCTTCAAACACTTAGTCATTTTTCTTTTAGATTTCTGATTGTGTTATCCTCTTTGCAGTGTGATATTCCTCCAATCCTCTGTCTAAGAAGTGCCACTTTGGACACGTGGGTGGCGCTGATCCGAATCTGACCTTCATGCTTCCAAGGACTGCTCCTGTGACTACTGGTAAGTCAAAGAAGCGAAAGAATAGGATCAGCAATGCTAGTATGCTGACCCTTCAGGAGATCATTTTTGGTGGCCGGTTTGAGTCGGATTTACGCGCTCTACTGAGGAAGCCCGACTTCTTCTTTGGTGACTCAATTAAAGAGTATGAGGCTACCCTTTATGACGAGAACTACAAATGGTTCTGCCAAATTGGTGATAGAAAGTTCTTCCTCCCGAATATGGAGAGGATGTATCCCTTGGCCTACCTGTAGGACATGTCTGTGTGTCAGATAATGGATTGGGATTTGGTCAAGCCATACTCCGGAGTTTCTTTGCGCAAGATAGGTGTTGGCCCAAAGGCCTTCCACTCTAGTTTTGATGATGATTAACTCATGTAGTTATGTGTTATGTGTACTAATAATCTTGTGATTTTAGTTTCAGATCATTAATCAAGTTATTAGTTGGTGATTAGCTTCAACAAGATGATTAGGAAGCTTTCACATGTTGATTCAAGAGCCCGAGCGTCAAAGATCACATATAGCACTTGCTCGGTGGATCAAAGAGTTTTGGATCGAGTCGGCTTGGAGATTGCGCTCTACAAGAAGACATCGGTACCTTAGTTTAGTTTTGTGTTTAGATCCAAATTGTAAAGATTAGAATAGTATGATATGCTCAAGTTCACAACACACACGTTTCATGTTTTGGTTTTCGGTTTTTAGTTTAACCGATCTTGGTTTCATGAATAGATAGATCAAAACAAGTTTACATAGTTTAATGTATATTAGATTTGTTCTATATACATGCATGCTTCAACTCTTAGACAAACTTACTTTGATATACCTATTTCATGTGTTTTAGGTTTTGTGTTTTAACAAAACTTATTTTTGGAATTAAAGTCAAAAACTATGATATATATATATATGTTTCATGTATATTAGATTTCTATCCATATGCATCATGCTTCAAAGTGTTTAAATATCATGTTTTTGTATTTGGAAGAGTTTTGGACAAAACGTATTTTCTATTCAAAATCCAAGTTTTAGAAAATACAGTTTTTGTTTTTTTGGTAAAAATGATAAGACACAAAAATAGTTCATATTGATTGATATTTGAGCTAAACTTTTTACCACATGTTTATATATCAATGCAAAATGATAAAACTATTTTTGGTGATTTTTAGGAGTGTTAAAAGATTTTTCAAAATATTTTTAAACTGTTTTTCTGATCCAGTTTTCTGTTCCAGGCTTCAACAAGTCGACTAGTCTTCTGACCAAGTCGACTTGGCATGAAGTTGGTCGACCGGGTCGGTCGACCGACGTGCACAGATCTGTGCACGTTTGGCAGACACGGGACGGTCGACCGCCAGGGTCGACCGGGTCTGAGAGCAGAGCTCTCTGTTTGTTTGGGTCGACCGGGGCGGTCGACCGGTAGCTGCCAACGGGCAGAATTTGACCGTTGGACGGTCGACCGGCAGTGTATTTCTGGCATTTTCTGCTGCCAACGGCTATATTTTTCTGGGGGCTATAAATACCCCATTCATAGCCTATTTTCTCTAAGAATTTTGGTGCGAATTTTTCTCTACTCTCTGGTGTTTTCACAGCAATCAAAAGAAGTTTTTGAACTCATATTGAGCAATCTATTTGGAGTTTTTGCTAGGGTTTGAAAAACCAAAGAAAAGGGTTTTTTTTGGAAAAGAGTTTTGATTGAACTTCTATAACTTGGTTTCAGTTTTCCCAAGGATTTTTCTTTGTGATTTTGATTTCCATTCCATTAGTTTTCTCCACACTTGAGCTAAAATCTACTATCTCTTCTATAGGATCTTTGTGTGGGAGAAAGAAATTGTTTGTGGTTGTTTGTTAGACCACCAAGTTATAAACCCTAACTTAGCTTGGCTTTGTGCCTTTCCCTCATTGTGTGAGGAGGTTGTGCTATTGGGTTGTATCCCTCAAGTGGTGAGGTGATCCTTGTTTGCTTTGTGCTAATCCCTCAAGTTGTGAGGTGATTGTTTTGTTGGATTGGAGCTTGCCTCAAGGAGGAGGTTGTGGTTGTAAAGAGAGGAGTTGGGTACTCCTTGTGAGACTTCTTTGTGGACTAGCTAGTGGATTAGAAATCCTTCGTGTGTCGAAGGCGGGGATGTAGAGCAGGGTGCTCGAACCTCGTAACATATCTTGTTATTTGCGCTTGATCCATTGACTCTCTCTATCTCTCTCTTTACTTTGTGCCTTGCAACTTTCATATTGTGCATTCATAATTGCTTGGCTTGGTTGTGTGTGCATCACTTGTTGATTGCACTTGAGTGTATTGCATTAAGTTTTTAAATTCCGCATTGAGATCATAGATTAGCTATATCACCTATTCACCCCCCTCTAGGTGATTTTTCAATTGGTATCAGAGCCTACGCTCCTGATATTTAGGTTTAACCACCTAGGAGTGAGATCTTGGTTTGCTAATTTTCATTTGCATTGTTCATTTGCACACATATAGTTGCACTCATGGGTAGCCCTCCTATGTTTGACCATTTTAGACTTGATGTTTGGAAGGCCAATATGGTTAGTCATTTAAAAAGCCTAGGACATCTAGTTTATCAAGCCTCCACTCTAGAATCATTCCCTAATAGTAGCAAACATAAAAAGGCTAATGCATTAGCACTTAGAGCACTTAGAGCATCTCTTAATGAACATCTTTTACCGGTGTTTGATCGTTATGACTCGGCTTTTGCAGTTTGGAGCATATT
The DNA here is from genome assembly GCA_038442645.1 of Agave tequilana. NCBI lineage: Eukaryota > Viridiplantae > Streptophyta > Magnoliopsida > Asparagales > Asparagaceae > Agave > Agave tequilana. The sequence goes on from JAVJIF010008641.1 coordinate 50,352, forward strand.
GACTTCTCCCGAGCTTCAAGGATTATCAACAGTTGAGAAGATCTAGGAGAGAAAAGTCCGAAGAGCATTGCTTCATGGTCCAAGGGATAAACTCCCTTGAGGTACAATCGGATTCTCAATTAGATGATTGCTCTAATTCCTATTGTGATGGTTGTTTAGAAGCTCAAACCTTAAATATAGAACTTGTCACAAAGCTTGAAAATTTCTTGAAAAAACACAAACTTTTGAAAGAGGATAATCTTGTTTTGAAAAATGAATTAACGGATTTGTGTTCTAATTTTGAATTGGTTTTGCAAGAGAAGGAAGAGATCACTAGTGAACGTGACTCACTAAGATCTCAACTAGACCTTACCCTTAATGAGATTGAAGTTTTGAAAAGTAAAAATGATTGTGATGATGTTGTGAAGCACAATGAGATTTTATCTTCAAAATTGGATTTTACTTTTAAAGATAACCTTTCTTTGAAAAATAAAATTGATTCTATCACTAAGGAACTTGATCTTATTTTAAAGAAAAATGAATCTTTGCAATATGATTTAGATATACATGTTTGCCATGCTTCTTCTTCTAGCACACCTATTGCATGCTCCACTTTATCTTCTACTATTGTAAATGATATAAATATTTTGAAGAAAAGTGTTGATTGTTTGGGCTCCACTTTGAGCCAATGTGCTTTAAATCATACACGTTTGGAAACCTTGGTTCATAAGAAACAAGGTCCATCTTTGCATGCACACCCTACACGGCATCCACATGCTTTCCACGGTCACCACCATCACACGTATGCTCATGTGTACACATGTACACATTGTGGTCGAAAAGGCCATCTTGCTAGATTTTGCTATGATCGTTTACATAATGAAAATTTAGCATGTAATCTTGTTTGGGTTAGAAAAGAAACTAACCCCTATGGACCCAAAAGAAAATGGGTACCAAAAACCACCTCCTTGACTTTGATGTAGGTGGGAGCTCTCGCATCACGTGAGAGTATTGGTGCCTTGAGGTGGATGCGTTCTAAGCTTAAAAGAGAACCATTTGGATGCTTCACTCTCAAGGGGATTTGGTGGGAGGACCACCGTGGTTTGGAGAACTAGAGATGCACCTTCATCGGTTTTGGTATCATTCTCTAACTCCCACTTTTATTTACATGTTTTTTTCATGTTCATCAATTTATAGCATGTCTTGTTTTATTGTTCATTATGCTTATGTCATGTTGATTAGATTAGTGTTATACATGTTTAGTTACTTGAGACACCCATGTTTTATATGGATCTTATCTCTGTGTACTCACCTTGTTTGGTACTATCATGTATGCCCTAGATCTAATGTACATACATATACATAATGATCATATGAATATTTATGATGTTTTGTTTTGATGACTCATGTTTTATTGTTTAATGATTAGCACGATATTTGCCATGTTATTAGACTTATGCTTTACATGATTAGTTGTTGAGACACCCATGTTTAGTATGGACCCATATTTTGTGTTCTCTTTATGTTTTAGCTATCATGTTAATCATAGATCTAATGCACATGTCTTTGTCATGCTAATCATATGGTTGACTATGACTTTGTGTTTTAATAATTCATGTTTTGATTATTATGTTTATCATGTTGGGTTATGATTCCCGTTTTATGCTTCATGTTGTGACTACTTGCTTGAATGATAAGTTTTCATTAAGACTAGGATTTATACTTGTACAACTAGTGAGGTACAAATAGACCTTTATATATGTTTGTGCTTGAACGCTCATTTGTATTCACTTGATGTACTAGTATAGTCTAGTTTTGATGATTCTTGCTTTTGACTTGTATTCCTCATTTTGGATATGTTTCTATGATCATGTGTTTTAACTTCATGTATATGTCTATCTTGTCCAAACTATTGATTATACATGTACATCCTTGAGCCACGTGCCTTCATGCATATACTTTTGTGGACTCATTGTGTTTAGGATATGTATGTATACTTTAGTTTGTACATGACATACATATGCCTTGAAGTTTAAATCGTTTGGATGAATTTCATGTTTGCTAGGTGATTTCACATTTATGATGAAGTTCATGTTTTTTTTATGATTTCAATTGGTGATTTCACATCCTAGATGAATTTCATGTTTTCAATATTGAGCTTGATTGTCCATTTTCATGTTGATGTGTTTCTCACAACACTTGTACACTCACCTTATTTAATGTTTTCTCATGACTTAGTTTTCATGAGTACAAATTGTGCTATATGGATTTTGAGTGTTTAGTGATCATGTGATTTACATGTGTTTCGTGAAAAACAATTTTGTTTTATTCCTTACTTGAAGGATTTCGTACTAGTTTAAAAAGTTTTTCCTATAACTAGTTCGTATTCTTCACTTTGGTAGAGATTTTCAAACATACTATATTTTCAAACCTATTTTTGAAAACCCCTACCATCAAAGGGTGGTTGGATGGGAGACCATGCTCATGTATGCTTTATTGTTTAAATCATTTTAAACTTGATCATGTATGGGAGGATAGGATTATGAGATATACACTTGATCTTATTGTTGTTTCAATTGGTATCATTGAATTCTTTTAATTGGTATCAATCTTGACATTTCTTGTGTACTCATATATTTTTATATATGTATGCTTGCATTTCAAAGAATATCAATTTCAATTGGTATCTACTTTTCATGTTGGCCCAAAGGCCTTCCACTCTAGTTTTGATGATGATTAACTCATGTAGTTATGTGTACTAATAATCTTGTAATTTTAGTTTCAGATCATTAACCAAGATATTAGTTGGTGTTTAGCTTCAACAAGATGATTTGGAAGCTTGCACATGTTGATTCAAGAGCCCGCGCATCAAAGATATATATAGCACTTGCCCGGTGAATCAAGAGTTTTTGGATCGAGCCGACTTGGAGATTGCACTCTAGCTTGGAGTTTGCGCTCTACAAGAAGACTTAGGTATCCATAGTTTTAGTTTGGGTTTAGATCCTAATTGTAAAGATTAGTATAGTATGATAAGCTCAAGTTCACAACACACACGTTTCATGTTTTGGTTTTCAGTTTTAGGTTTAACCGATCTTGATTTTCATGAATAGATTTTATATCAAAACAAGTTTACATGGTTTATGTATATTAGATTTGTTCTATATACATGCATGCTTCAATTGTTTAAACAAACTTAGTTTGATAATCTACTTCATGAGTTTTATGTTTTGATATTTATAACAAAACATATTTTTGGACTTAATGACAAAAATCATGATATATACATGTTTCATGTATATTGGATTTCTATCCATATGCATCATGCTTCAAAATGTTTAAATATCATAGTTTTGTATTATGGATGAGTTTTGGACAAAAGGTATTCTCTATTCAAGATTCCAAGTTTTAGAAAATACAAGTTTTGGTTTTTGGTAAAAATAATATGCTACAAAAATAGTTCATGTTGATTGATATTTGAGCTAAACTTTTTATCACAAGTTTATATATCAATGCAAAATGCAAAAACTATTTTTGGGGATTTTACAAGAGTTAAAAGATTTATTGAAATATTTTTTACCTCAGTTTTCTGACCTATTTGCTGCCTGCCAGGCAAGGTCGGTCGACTGCACGGTCGACCGCACCAAGTAGCCAGTCGACCGGGCGGTCGACCGACGTGCACAGAAACGTGCACGCTGGCTACAGCCTTGGCCGGTCAACCGAGCGGTCGACCGACTGAGAGCAGTCTGCTCTCGGTTTGTTTGGGTCGACCGGGCGGTCGACCGGGTGTTGCAACGTTCAAAAATTTGAACGTTGGGCGATCGACCGGCCGGTCGACCGACAGGCTATTTCTGGCCGTTTGAACTGTCAACGGCTAGTTTCCTAAATGGGCTATAAATACCCCATTTGAAAGAGATTTTTAACAAGGTTTTTGGTGCGAATTTTTTCATACTCTCTGGTGTTTTTGCTGCAATTAAAAGAAGTTTTTGAACTCATATTGAACAATCTATTTTGAGGTTTTTGCTAGGGTTTGGAAAATCAAAGAAGAGGTTTTTGGGAAAAGCTTTTGATTGAACTTCACCATCTTGATTTTTATTGTTTTCCCAAGGATTTTTCTTTGTGATTTTGATTTCCATTCCATTGGTTTTCTCCACACTTGAGCTAAAATCTACTATCTTCTCTATAGGATTTTGTGTGGGAAAAAGAGATTGTTTTGTGGTTGTTGTTTGAAACCACTAAGTTGTAAACCCAATTCTTGCTTTGTGCCATTTCCCTCATTGTGTTGAGGAGGTTGTGCAACTTGGGTTGTGAGGTGTTTTGTGTAAGCTTGGTGCTAATCCCTCAAGTTGTGAGGTGATTGTTTGTTGGATTGGAGGAGTGCCTCAAGGAGGAGGTTGTGTTTGTAAGGAAGGGAGTTGGGAACTCCTTGTAATTGTGATTGCCCCAAATCCTCGGTGGAGGTTCCCTTTGTGGGAGTCCTTTGTGGACAAGCTAGTGGATTGAAAATCCTTCGTGTGTCGAAGGCGGGGATGTAGAGCTGGGTGCTCGAACCTCGGAACATATCTCTTTGTTTGCGCTTGATCCATTGACTCTTGCTCTCTCTCTTTACTTTGTGCCTTGCATTTCTATTCATATTGTACATCATATTTGCTTGGCTTGGTTGTGTGTGTATCACTTGTTGCTCACACTTGAGTGCTTATTGCTTTAAGTTTTTAAATTCCGCATTTAGTCTCATTGATTAGCATTGTCACCTATTCACCCCCCCTCTAGGTGACTTTTCATTTCATACATATAATATTTTTATTTGTACTTATTATATCCCTATATCTTTAAGCACAAGATTTTGTTTATGATAAGCTTGAGCTTCAACTTTGTTTCAATTGATTTAGTTTTCAATGGTATCTTAATTCGAGCCTTATCATAGTTTTCATTGGTATTTCATAAAGGGGGAGAAAATCTTGTATTTCATCTTTCAATTGGTTTTTAGTATTCCACTCCCTTACTTTATGATAGAGAATAATAATTTCAATTGGCAATAATTTCAATTGGTATCATAATCAAATTTGTTTATGTGTTTAAATCAACTTTGGTATAAAAGATCTATGTTTAATTTCAATTGGTATCAACATTTATGTTTAAAAATTCAAAATTTGTTATGTTTAATTTCAATTGATATCAAGATTGTTTATTTACAATTGATATGATATTTGTTTACTTATCAATTGGTATCAAGATTTTTGTTTTTCTATTGATATAGTTTCATTTTTTTTAATTGTTATCAATATGCACTTCTTTGACACATTTTTTTAATTGGTATCATATTTGTGTTTAGACTAAAAGGGGGATTGATTGATTCCTTGTTTTGAATATAAAAGAATATGTTTTTATTAGTTTTGTAAATAAGGGGGAGAAGAATTTCTTTTAATCGGTATATGTTTTTATTAGTTTTGTTTTTAACCCCTTTGTTGATGATTGACAAAAAGGGGGAGAAGAATTTGAGTTTATATGCATGTTTTATGTTTTTATGTATTTTTATATTAAGTTCAATTGGTATCAAAAGCATTATTTAAAGAACATGTTTAGTTTTGGTATCAAGAGCTTGTAAAAGATATCATTGGATCATTAGTTTTGTTTTGCATATATTGAGTTTAATTGGTATCTAAAGCATGTTTATTTGTTTAGTTTAATTGGTATCAAGAACATGTTTATTTGTTTTTGCTAATTGGTATCTAGAACTTTTTTTGTTTTTGAAAATTTCATTGGTATCTTCCATTGGTTTCTAGAGCCATTTATTGTTTCATGTTTTATAATTTCATTGGTATCTAGAGCCTATTAATATTTTTTGCATATCTATGCATATTTCATGTTTAGTATTCATTGCATATATTTGTTGTTTATCCCTATGCATGAGTTAAGGGGGAGCTTCTTTGAAGCTTAACTTTAATCCATGCATATATAACTCCATGAGTTTTGTCATCATCAAAAAGAGGGAGATTGTTGGCCCAAAGGCCTTCCACTCTAGTTTTGATGATGATTAACTCATGTAGTTATGTGTACTAATAATCTTGTGATTTTAGTTTCAGATCATTAATCAAGTTATTAGTTGGTGATTAGCTTCAACAAGATGATTAGGAAGCTTTCACATGTTGATTCAAGAGCCCGAGCGTCAAAGATCACATATAGCACTTGCTCGGTGGATCAAAGAGTTTTGGATCGAGTCGGCTTGGAGATTGCGCTCTACAAGAAGACATCGGTACCTTAGTTTAGTTTTGTGTTTAGATCTAAATTGTAAAGATTAGAATAGTATGATATGCTCAAGTTCACAACACACACGTTTCATGTTTTGGTTTTCGGTTTTTAGTTTAACCGATCTTGGTTTCATGAATAGATAGATCAAAACAAGTTTACATGGTTTATGTATATTAGATTTGTTCTATATACATGCATGCTTCAACTCTTAGACAAACTTACTTTGATATACCTATTTCATGTGTTTTAGGTTTTGTGTTTTAACAAAACTTATTTTTGGAATTAAAGTCAAAAACTATGATATATATATATGTTTCATGTATATTGGATTTCTATCCATATGCATCATGCTTCAAAGTGTTTAAATATCATGTTTTTGTATTTGGAAGAGTTTTGGACAAAATGTATTTTCTATTCAAAATCCAAGTTTTAGAAAATACAGTTTTTGTTTTTTGGTAAAAATGATAAGACACAAAAATAGTTCATATTGATTGAGATTTGAGCTAAACTTTTTACCACATGTTTATATATCAATGCAAAATGATAAAACTATTTTGGTGATTTTTAGGAGTGTTAAAAGATTTTTCAAAATATTTTTAAACTGTTTTTCTGATCCAGTTTTCTGTTCCAGGCTTCAACCAGTCGACTAGTTTTCTGACCAAGTCGACTTGGCATGAAGTCGGTCGGCCGGGTCGGTCGACCGATGTGCACAGATCTGTGCACGTTTGGCAGACACGGGACGGTCAACCGCCAGGGTCGACCGGGTCTGAGAGCAGAGCTCTCTGTTTGTTTGGGTCGACTGGGGCGGTCGACCGGTAGCTGCCAACGGGCAGAATTTGACCGTTGGACGGTCGACCGGACCGGTCGACCGGCAGTGTATTTCTGGCATTTTCTGCTGCCAACGGTTATATTTTTCTGGGGGCTATAAATACCCCATTCATAGCCTGTTTTCTCTAAGAATTTTGGTGCGAATTTTCTCTACTCTCTGGTGTTTTCACAGCAATCAAAAAAAGTTTTTGAACTCATATTGAACAATCTATTTGGAGTTTTTGCTAGGGTTTGGAAAACCAAAGAAAAGGGTTTTTGGGAAAAGAGTTTTGATTGAACTTCTATAACTTGGTTTCAGTTTTTCCCAAGGATTTTTCTTTGTGATTTTGATTTCCATTCCATTGGTTTTCTCCACACTTGAGCTAAAATCTACTATCTCTTCTATAGGATCTTTATGTGGGAGAAAGAAATTGTTTGTGGTTGTTTGTTAGACCACCAAGTTATAAACCCTAACTTAGCTTGGCTTTGTGCCTTTCCCTCATTGTGTTGAGGAGGCTGTGCTATTGGCTTGTATCCCTCAAGTGGTGAGGTGATCCTTGTTTGCTTTGTGCTAATCCCTCAAGTTGTGAGGTGATTGTTTTGTTGGATTGGAGCTTGCCTCAAGGAGGAGGTTGTGGTTGTAAAGAGAGGAGTTGGGTACTCCTTGTGAGAGTTCTTTGTGGACTAGCTACTGGATTAGAAATCCTTCGTGTGTCGAAGGCGGGGATGTAGAGCTGGGTGCTCGAACTTCGTAACATATCTTGTTGTTTGCGCTTGATCCATTGGCTCTCTCTCTATCTCTCTCTTTACTTTGTGCCTTGCAACTATTCATATTGTGCATTCATAATTGCTTGGCTTGGTTGTGTGTGCATCACTTGTTGATTGCACTTGAGTTTATTGCATTAAGTTTTTAAATTCCGCATTGAGATCATAGATTAGCTATATCACCTATTCACCCCCCTCTAGGTGATTTTTCAATAGGTATCACTGAAGTCTACACCGTCGGAAATGAGAGGGGTGTGCTGAGGTTGCAGCCTGGCTTAGTCAGGACTGAGTACCCGACGGGACAGACACCCCAGCTTGGAGCCACCTTCATCAAACAATTCCTAGAGGTGGGGGCGACTTCCCTCCTGAATTTCATAGCACCGGCTGGATTCATTCTACTGGTAAGAACTAGGAGTGTGAAATGGTGGGGTTTGTTCTGGCAGAACTTGGTGACCTTCTGCTACAGGCTGGGCTATACGGGGCTATCAGAGCTAATCATTACGGTATCCCGCAGAGCACCCAATATTTTTACACTGTCCTGAAGCGTTATAATCTAGAGACTTGTACCTTCTTCACTCCCATGGGGAAATGAGACTCACCCTTCATGAGATGTATGAAGTCTCGGGGCTGGTGATTGGAGATGCCCCATATAAGGAGTATGTCCCGTCAACTAAGGAGTTGCATCTATTGAAAAAGAACGACCCTCTGGTGTACGAGACGTGTTGGGAAGTGCTCTGCCGCTTCCATATTTGAGGGCAGTTATCCGGATGAAGGAACGGGGGAGTCAAGTAGATGTCAAGGATTGTTGCTAGGCTTTATTAGCGGAGTCGCCATCTCTTGTTTGGTCTGGGAAAAGAATTTAGGAGGATCATAATAAAATTTTCTTGGATTAAATGAAAGATCACAACAACCTCAAACAATCCCGATTACAAAAGAAAGAAGATATTCAAGCTCAAATCTTCTCTTTGTTTAATGATGGGTTCTTGATGCAGAGGTGGAAAGTGAATCTTATTTTCTATTGACCGTGTAAACGTCACAATCTTCTGGGAATCTTCTCTTTAGACTATGGACGGAGTAGCGCAGCTCCTTTCTAATGAAATCTCAGAGAGACTTGAGGTAAGAACAAACTTAAACTTAGCAAGTTATTAGAAGAGTTGAACTCATTTATATTCCTCAGCTAGAGATTCTGGTTTTTGACCAAAACTTCCGACCAACAAACTCTCAACCAAAAAACCTCGACCAAAAACTCTCTACCCCTCTTCAGTAGCAAATTGAGCTATTGATAGGGGTTTCAAGGGTAAAACTGTCCCCTAAAAATCCTCCATAATGGGGGTTAACTCCGCTCATTACATGGGCAGTAATTGACCCAGTAATGAGGATAGTTCTAACTAAGACGCAAAGCTTCTCTGTAGTCACGCGGGCTTCGAGCCTCATGTTTTGGATGCCGACTCCGAACCTTGCTAGACGCGGGTTTCAAACTCTACCAGACGCAGGCTTCATGCTCTGTGCCTTGGTATTTACAGTGCAACTGGGACGCGAGCTTCAACCCTCGCGTCTTAGTACTGTACTGATGTAAGGACGCGGGCTTCGAGTTGCATCTTGGTTACAACAGTGTAGCTGGGACGTGGGTTTCCACCCTCGCATCTTGGTACTGTACTGATGTTGAGGCGCGGGCTTCATGCTCTGCGCCTTGGCAGTACACAAGTGGCTATGATTATCCTCGCGTCTGAAGTATAGACTCTGTTCTCTAATGACTTATCTTTAGTGATTTTTAGACAGTCTACAGAACCCCTCCAAAGTTTTCAAAACTACGTGGTTGACTGAAATGGATTTCAAAATACTTTGGACTTTTCTCTTAGCAGCACTGCTCTCAAGACTGGACTAACAATCTTCTGAGATATCTTGAGCTTGATCTTGTCTGGATTTTGGTCTCCGTGAGTGTACTATTAAACTCTTTAAAGCTACTAGAATTGATCGTTGTGAGTGTCTAGATACGCAGTCCAGATCTACTCGATGCTCTGAGCTGATTGTTGGTGAACTATTGAACTTGGGGTAAAAAAGTCATCTGTTTGTGACAGTATACTGTTGAACTGATTGCAGAAGTAAAGACTGAACGCAAGCCTTGTAGACGCAGAGGTAATGTTGCCTTGGAAACACGGATCTCCTCTAAAGTAGAAGCACGATTTCCTCTCTTTTTCATATTGGAGAAACGCGAACATTGAGGTAGAGATGCAGCTCTCGCTTTGTCGAAGCAACGCGGACTTCAAGGTGGTGACGTGGTCCTTCTTCAAAGAGATGCGGTCTTGCTAAACGCGAGACTCATGTTCTGGGGCATTACCACATATCTGACGGGGCTGAGGAGACGCCTTTCCCTTGATATGCGGGGATCGCGTTCAAGGCGTGTGCCGCGTGTCGGGTGGGGCTCGAAGAAACACCTTTTCCTTGATACGCGAGGATCGCATTCAAGGCACGTGCCATGCGTCAAGCAGAGATTAGGCTCGAGATATGCCATGTATCTTGGTGGATTACTGTGTCTATATAAAAGACATCAGTCTTTAAGAGTCGTCATTAGACTCTTTTCTTTCCCACTGAGCCCTGCGTTGAGGACTTTCTGAACTTTAGAAAAGCTCTGAGCTTTTTCCTTTTTTCTTTTGTCTTCGATACAGAATTCACGATCGAGATGGCCCCGAAAACAAAAACTATGGCTTCATCGTCGAGCGATGTCGCTCCAGAAGTGCAAATGGGCGGCTCCTCCACGCAGGAGGCCCCCATTTCAGGTAAAGAACCATTTGCCCTGGTTTTCGTCCTTAAGGGACTTGAAGAGTTATCTTAACTGTTACGTCTCTTCTGAACTGAACCGCCAACGCGAGGCTCACATCCGTGTTTTTTTTGATATCCAGACGCAGCTCTTGCACTGGTAGGCAAGACGCGGGTTCGACGACATTCGCGTCTTCGCTTTATCAGCTAGAATCCATATCTGTTTGTTGAACGCGGGCTTTGTTGAGCCTTGTGTTTAGTCCTGACACTTAGAGAATTTTTCTAAGTGGGGGAGTTCAGACGTGGAGTTCGTGTGAGCCTCGCGTCTCTGAGGTTGGATAAGGGTTTCACTGAGTCTTGCGTCTGGGTCCAACACTTAGAAGAATTTCTAAGTTGTAAAGTTTAAAACGCAGGCTTCATGCGAGCCTCACGTCTTTGAGTCTAGATGCGGGTTTCGTTGATCTCCGCGTCTAGACTCATTCCTGCGTCTAAGCTTCGAACACTTAATCATTTTTCTTTTAGATTTCTGACTGTGTTATCCTCTTTGCAGTGTGATATTCCTCCAACCCTATGTCTAAGAAGTGCCACTTGAACACGTGGATGGCGCTGATCTGAATCTGACCTTCGTGCTTCCAAGGACTGCTCCTATGACTACTGGAAAGTCAAAGGAACGAAAGAGTAGGATCAGCAATGCCAATATGCTGACCCTTCGGGAGATCATTTCTGATGGCCGATTTGAGTCGGATTCCCGCGCTCTACTGAGGAAACCCGACTTCTTCTTTGGTGATTAAATAAAGAGGATGAGGCTACCCTTTATGATGGAAACTACAAATGGCTCCGCCAAATTGGTGATAGAAAGTTCTTCCACCCGAATATGAAGAGGATGTATCCCCTGGCCTATCTGCAGCACATGTTTGTGCGTCGGATAATGGATTGGGATTTGGTCAAGCCATACTCTAGAGTTTCTTTGGGCAAGATAGATATTCATGAAGCCTACACCATTGGACATGGGAAGGGTGTACTGGGATTGCAGCCCGACTTGGTCAAGACGAGTACCCGATGGGAGAGACCCCCTAGCTTGGAGCCACCTTCATCAAATAATTCTTGGAGGTGGGGGTGACTTCCCTCCTGAATTTTGTGCCACCGGCTGGATTCATTCTACTGGTAAGAACAGGTGGTCTAGAATGGTAGGGTTTGTTCTGGTAGAACTTGGTGACCTTCTGCTACAGGTTGGCTATACGGAGTTGTTAGAGCTGTTCAATACGGCATCCCACAGAGCACCCAATATTTTTACGCTGTCCTGTAGCATTATAATCCAGAGACTTGCACCTTCTTCATGAGATGTATGAAGTCTTGGGGCTGGTGATTGGAGATACCCCATATGAGGAGTACGTCCCATCAACCGAGGAGTTGCATCTGTTGAAAAAAAGTGACCTTCTAGTATACGAGATGTATTGGGAAGTGTTGTGCCACTTGTTGGCCCAAAGGCCTTCCACTCTAGTTTTGATGATGATTAACTCATGTAGTTATGTGTACTAATAATCTTGTGATTTTAGTTTCAGATCATTAGTCAAGTTATTAGTTGGTGATTAGCTTCAACAAGATGATTTGGAAGCTACCCACATGTTGATTCAAGAGCCCGAGCGTCAAAGATCATATATAGCACTTGCTCGGTGGATCAAAGAGTTTTGGATCGAGTCGGCTTGGAGATTGCGCTCTACAAGAAGACATCGGTACCATAGTTTAGTTTTGGGTTTAGATCCTAATTGTAAAGATTAGAATAGTATGATAAGCTCAAGTTCACAACACACACGTTTCATATTTTGAATATTGGTTTTCGGTTTTTCGGTTTTAGGTTTAACCGATCTTGGTTTTCATGAATAGATTTTATATCAAAACAAGTTTACATGGTTTAGTGTATATATGATTTGTTCTATATACATGCATGCTTCTATTTCTTAAACAAACTTAGTTTGATAGTCTACTTCATGAGTTTTATGTTTTGGTATTTATGACAAAACATATTTTGGAATTAAGAACAAAAACTATGATATGTATATGTTTCATGTATATTGGATTTCTATCCATATGCATCATGTTTCAAAATGTTTAAATATCATGTTTTTGTATTTGGATGAGTTTTAGACAAAATGTATTTTCTATTCAAGAATCCAAGTTTTAGAAAATACAGTTTTTGATTTTTGTAAAAAAATGAAAAGACATAAAAATAGTTTTAATTGCTTGATATTTGAGTCAAAATTTTTATCACAAGTTTATATATCAATGCAATTTGACAAAACTATTTTTGGGGATTTTTAGTAGTTTATAAGAATTTATTGGATATTTATTTCCCCAGATTTCTGACCTGTTTTGGTGTCTGCCAGGCTTATCGGTCGACCGGTACGGTCGACCGCAAGACGGTCGACCGCATGGGTCGACCGACGTGCACAGAAACGTGCACGCTGGCTACACCTATAGCCGGTCGACCTTGCCGGTCGACCGACTGAGAGCAGGTTTGCTCTCTGTTTGTTTGGGTCGACCAGGCGGTCGACCACTAGCGCCAACGGGTCAAAAATTGACCGTTGGGCGGTCGACCGGGCGGTCGACCGTCAGGGTAATTCTGGCAAAAATTACAGCCAACGGCTATTTTCTGGATTAGCCTATAAATACCCCATTTGTAAGAGTTTTTCTCTAAGATTTTTTGTGCGAATTTTTCCATACTCTCTGGTGTTTTTGCTGCAATCAAAATAGGTTTTGGATTCAAATTGAACAATCTTTTTGGTGTTTTCATAGGGTTTGAAAAATCAAAGAAAAGGGTTTTGGAAAAAGCTTTTGAATTGAACTTCTCTATATTGGTTTCATTTATTTCCCAAAGATTTTCTTTGAGTTGCTGGTTTCAAATCCCTTGGTTTTCTCCACACTTGAGCTAAAATCTACTATCTTTTCTATAGGATTTTATGTGGGAAAAAGAGATTGTTTTGTGGTTGTTGTTTGAAACCACTAAGTTGTAAACCCTATCTTTAGCTCGGCTTTGTGCCTTTCCCTCATTGTGTTGAGGAAGTTTGGCTATTGGGTTGTATCCCTCAAGGTTGTGAGGTGATCCTTGTATTGGTTTTGAGTTTGAAAATCCCTCAAGTTGTGAGGAGATTGTTGGCTTGGAGTTGGGCCTCAAGGAGGAGGCTGTGATTGTAAAGAGAGGAGTTGAGTACTCCTTGTGAGAGTTCTTGGTGAACTAGCTAGTGGATTAGAAATCCTTCGTGTGTCGAAGGCAGGGATGTAGAGCTGGGTGCTCGAACCTCGATAACATATCTCTGTGTTTGCGATTGATCCATTGACTCTCTCTATCTTTCTCTTTACTTTGTGTATTGTGCAAATTGCTATATCTTATACTTGCTTGTGTGTGCATCATTGCTGTAATTGCAATCAGTTTTTAAAATTCTGCATTAAGTTCACTAGATTAGCATCGTCACCTATTCACCCCCCTCTAGGTGACTTTTCACCACTTTCACATTTGCGGGCAGTTATCCAGATGGAGGAACGGAGGAGTCAAGCAGATGTCATGGGCGACTTATTTGTTCCCCGGGGTGAACCAGACTACCCAATGTCCCGGCTAGCTCCTAGCACTGATGAGGAAGTTTTTGAAAGAATCAGTGCCTCCGTCAATTCCTACACCACCGAGTCCAATGAAGACACCTTCAAACCAAACACAATCTTCGAGAGCTTCCATCATCAAGCTAGAATTCCAATGTCTGACCAAGCTTTATTGGCAGGTTTCCTCATGCTATGGCTAAAGCGATGTGTAGTGCCAATGCTGCCGTATAAGGTGATCATCACCAATGTGGTGTACCTGGCGGTTCTTCTTACCCATGGGAAGTCTATCGCCCTTCTCCCAGTGATGGTGGTCGGGATCCAGAGTGGGTTGTGTGCGTTAGTAAAGAGTTTCTGCCAAGTGGAAGCAATTGTGGATGCCAAGGGCTATCCAGTAATTGATTCTAACAGTCGTCCCTTGGTCAAGACTCCCAACCTCCAGGTCGAGCTCCCATATACGTACCTGATGGCCTGATATGTTATGCACTATCCCTTACTGATGACGGCAGTGTCTGCCTCTGAAGGTTTCACGCCTTTCGTGCAGCGATTGGAGAATTCGGGCTGGCTGCAATATTATATGTTCTACATCCGAAAAATGATCCTGAATGGGAACAACTATCAGTTGGGCACTGCTTCCTTGAGATTCATGATGCATCTTACGGGGACAAATTTGCAGATCTGGTTGGCCCAGATGGCTTTACTCGGTTATCCTCCGGCATCTTTTGGTGGCTGATCAACATCCCGCCCGGGTACTTGGTGTTTTGGCAAGGGAATTCCTGCACATTGGAGCCTTATATGTCTTCCCAGTTTTCCTGACAGTTTGATTATGACCAGCTATACATTGACAACCCAAATCCCAGCCTTCGCTTCAATGGGAATCTATTTGAAGGAACCCGGGTCTGGTACTACAGCGTAGTGAGGGACCAGAGCTATCTTTACCCTTCCTCACAAGACTCCCAACTTTTATGCCAGTTTTGGCTTTTGTTCGTGGTACTTCATGGAGAATCAGGTGCCCGAGTTTGGAATAAATACTTCATGTATCAAGGGAATCAAATCCACGTGCAAAACCAAGGTGGGCTCCAAGGGTTGTCGGATGCGGGGGATGACCAAGTATTAGGAGGCAGAGAAAGAGGAGGGGGCGAGTCTAGGAGGGAGGAGGGTAGTAACAACCAAGGAGCAACCCACTATAAGGATTTGGCAAGCTATGTCCAAACGTCCTTGTGCCTCTGCTTCCCTAGGCGAGCTCAGCCCAAAGAAGGCTAAGAAAGGATCTGAGGATGAAGCTCTAGCCCGAATGCCTGAAGTAATCCTTCCTGGTGCTAAGGAGCAGGAGGAGGAGGAAGAAGAAGGAGAGGCAACTCCAACCCTACGTCCCCGAGGCTTGCGTAGTAGAGGTCCTACAATCTTGACAGAGAGAGAGCCTGCAGGCGAATCCGCCATGGCCAAAGGGGTTGAACGGCCTAAAGAGGCGATAGAGGAGCTTGAAGTTGAGATTCTAGGAGTTTCAACTCGACCTGGAACTTCTTCAACCATGAAAGGAGGACAGAGGTGTGACAATATGGGTCTCCCAGTGTGTTAATGCCTACCTTGCGGGTTGTTGAAACCAGCCCTAATACCGGGGTTCTCAGTGGTAAAGCCCTGATCACTGAGACTTTTTGGGTCCGATTGTCGTCTTCGTCGTCTAAGGACTACAAATATTATTCCAGCGAAGAAGTCAACTTTGGTGATGAACCCACTCTTCTTGACACCAGCAAATTCTCGCATATATCAGAGGAAGAGATGCAGGGGTACGTCCCTGCGATGGTTCTGCCGATAGGAGCTGCCGCTGAGGGTACTTCTTTTATCCTCCTTAATTGTTTTTTTTCAATCAGGTTCGAAAAGTGTCTTAACATTTCCTTTGAATTTCTTCTACAGGGGTGGCCACCGATAGCGAAGGCACAACTTCTTCTCACATTGAGGAGATGATCTAGGAGCTGGCCCAGCAGGAGGGCCTTGAAGTTCCCGCTACCGGGATGCCTCATGAGGGTGTGACCGCCGTGATCGGGGAACCCTCATCCCCAAGTGGCTTATCTAAAGACTTACCATCTTCAGATTCTCAACTTTGTAAGAGAATAAAGATGTGCCATATACTCTCTTCTCATTATTATCATTGACATTAATGTTATGGTTGCAGAGAGTACTGGGGTAGCTCAAGTAGAGGATCCCATGGCGAGCATTGGCGCAGAGGACAGCGCAGTTCAAACTTTGGCCGGTGAACCCAGTGCTGTGGAGTTTGTTGCTTCCTCTATTGCTATGGAGGCTACCACAATGACCGTTCCGAAGGTGTTGGCTATGACCTCAGCGCCGCAAGAGCCTGTTGTTGGCCTTATCCCTGCACTAGTTGAGTTGGCTCTCGTCTTTGTGGATACTACACGTACTATCATAGAAAGGGAATTTAGGAGTACATCAGCAGGGTTATCTCCGGCCACCGACATCATGGAAGAATTAGCTCATCAAATGGTGCAACAATTTTTTGTCTCTATGAAATCCTGCATTGAGTTGGTCCTTTTTGGGGGAAGTTCCTTCGAGTTTGCTTGGATGTTTCTTGAGAATCAGATCGAGAACATCCGTCACACTGGAAGCCCTGAGCAAGATAGGGCGTATCTGATGTTGGTTGAACAGCTGGGGATATGCCTAAGGGAACTAAAAACCCTGGAAAAGACTAGCTCGATTGACGAGGCTCGGTTGACACTGAGTAAGCTCCTCGCTGCTCAAGAACACGAGCAAAAAGAGATAGAGGAGCAGGTGGCTGAAGAGGCTTATCATCTCCACAACTCCCAAGCCGTCTACCAAAGGTTGGTTGACGATTCGAGGGAATCCGAGATCGTCACCAACAGTGCGGAGCAAGTCATTACCACGGCTCGGGCAACTATTGCTAAGGTGGAAGCCTTGATTCAAGTTAACGAGCAGAAGCTTGTTGTCGCCAAAAAAAGGCTGGAAGAGCTGGAGGCTGCCAAGAAGCTGGTCTAAGAAAATCTTGCTGCTCATTCCTTTAGGTTGGAGTCTCTTCAGACACAGCTAGCTACGAAGAGATTCTTATTAGAGGAAGAGTTGCGAGTTCAAGATTTGGCGGAAGTCGAGAAGTCACGCCAACAGGAGATGCAGCACCTCCGGGAACGGATCTATTCTTTGGCGGAGCGGGATTATTAGCCTTCCTCCCCTTTTGTACTTTCCTATTTTTCATAACACTCCATTTGTCAAGTAAGAGAGTGTTTGTATTACTTTTATTATTTTTGTCATATAATAAAATTTGTCAAATTTTTTGCCTCGTCTTTATTCTTTCTTTGCCTTTGAGAATCAGACAAACTCTTTGTTGCTTGACTATTGTGGAAACGCAGTCCTTAGTCATTTTTATTGAGACGCGGCCATGAATGATAGAAAATAAACTCAGGCTGCACTGAGTTTGTGGTTAGGACGCGACTCTCATTTGTAATAGAGACGCGGCTCTAATTTGTCAAGTGAAACACAGCTCTAATTTATTGAGGGGACGCGGCTCTGGCGCTTTGAGAGGACGTGGCTCTGAATTGTTGAGAGCAGCGCAAAACCTGTGATTCACGGCTTTCAGGTTTGTGAAAGGACGTGGACTTCAGGACGCGACTCTGAATTGTCGAGGAACGCAGTCCTGGATCATTGAGAGGACGCGGCTCTGGATCACTAAGAAGACGTGGCTCTGTTTTCTCCAATTTGATAAAGGAAACGCAGCCTCCAAGTCTTGTGAAAGAACACGGACTTCAGGACGCGACCTCCAAAGTGTCACATGCAATCCGTCTTAAAGATTTTGTTGGATCTTTTAATGCCAAGTCGGCATTGACGGTTGGGGACTTGTGTCCTTGGTGTTTCCTGGAGTAAAAATTCACATGTCTCATCCACACTGGATTTGATATTCATGTAGGAATTAAGGCTGATGGCTTTGATTTTCATGCCATTAATTATAGGCCTTCTAGCGAGCTTATAAATAGGCCTCAGCCTCTTAACAGTCATTCATCTCGACTGTTTTTCTTTGCGAGCATACGCTCTAAAGGACTTCGTCTTGATTGTCCACCTTTCCTTCAAGGGCATGTGTTCTGAAGAACAAAAAGAACTCAAAACTTCCATGCTTTCTTTCAATCTTCTTTGAAGATTATCACTGTTAAGTGATTTCAAGATTAAAAAGTATTGCTTTAAGTGCTTTTACGGCTGTGTCTTGACAAATGAAGTCCAACTTCTAAACCGTGCCTTGACAAATGAAGCCCAACTTCTAAAGAATTCTTCTTCGGGTAGGGACTGGCTTTTGCCATGATAAAGCTCAATCTTTCGAAATTTTGTCATCCCCATCCATGAAGAGACTCCATCTCCTGATCTCTTTTTGAAATCTTTTCTTGGGATTCATGCGTCCCTGTTCTGCAAACGCGCCTTTCACATTACTTGATAAAACACGATCTCATTGACTTCAAAATCTAAGTCTCAAGTTCTTCAGACGCGAGTGTGGTGAACTCTGCGTTTGGGTACTGAAACGCGAGTTTTGCATATGAAGCTCACGTTTGGGGTTCTTGACTTAGAGAATTTTAAGTCTGCTCTTTTGAGCTCTCTGGACGCGAACATGACAAGCCCTGCGTCCCAGACGCGAGTATGGCGAACTTTGCATCTTGGAATTGCCTCAGGCAGTTTTTAAGACCCACATCTGCGCCTTTGATTTATGCCTCGTGCCACATATATCAGACGCGATTCTAATACCAGACTGCGTCTGAATTCCCTATTCTCTATCCCTGCGCCGGTTTAATCCGCGTCTGGGGTCCGTGCCTTCAGCCCCATGTTTATGTTCCTGACTTTCTGTTTTTACAGAATTTTAACCCTTGGGTTTTTGTTTCTTGCAGGTTTTCGCCATATCGACAGCGTCCTTGTCGGGTTCATGGGAGAATATTTGGACTGGCAGCTTATTCGATTGGCGAGCATTCGGGAGTCAGAGCTCATGTCCATGGGCGTGCTTGGTTCATGAGAGAGTATTTGGACCGGCCCTGCTTGTTCAATTGGTGAGCACTCGGAAAGTCAGAGCTCCTGTCCATGGGCGAGGAGGATCTACGTGGTTACTGATACCTGTCAAGGCCTTATTGGACATGACGCACTAGTAACACCCCGGGTTCTTCATGGTCACAGTGGGTATGGCGCCTTTGAAGGCCACAGGAAAGAGGACATCACCAGTAAGGTCTTGGATCCTTCTTTCATCAATCTTACTCAAAGAAGTGACAGCGACGAAAAATCCATGCTCGTTGGATGACTTTCTGGTGGTAAAGATGCTCATTAAGTGAAGGATTATGGCCTTGTGGAGACCTTCACACCAGTTGGTCGGGTGGAATCAAAATATTCCCCTACATTTCGACCTCGAGAAACATCATTGTTCTCAAGAGGAGAGGAAGTTGATCCGCCATTCTTGGCCGCAGTCAAGAGGACGAACTTTGATGTTTTGAGGAGTGAGTGCAACCTTTCACTGAGCAAGAGGGACTCACTGAGCAAGAGGGACTTCTTTATACTTCTTCGTTGTAACACTCAATCTTATTTTATAAGAGAGCGCCTTGTATCACTTTTATATGTTTGAATATCAATAAAAGTGACACTTTTTCCTATCTTCTTATATGTCTTTGACTTCCTCTTTGTATTGAAAATCAGACAAATAGAAGTGGTTACTTTTGATTTGCTAGAAATATGATATTTAACTTAGCAAGTCAAAGTTAAAAAATTCCATTTAAGAAATTTAAGATTATTGTCAGAGGTGTGATATTAACTTGACAGGAGTGGGGTGATTTTTATGGACTTGCCAATCTATGGATGAGAATGACAAGTGAAGTTTTTATCCCGTGGAGGATTATGATTGAGTCTTCATCAGAGGTTTAGTATTAACATAATTAGGACTCAGCTGGGGATTTGATAGAAACACTGTTAAAGGTATGATATTAACCTAACAGTCCTTTTAAGTGGACCTACTATTCTGTTGACGAGAATAACAAGTGAGTCTAGACCTGTTGGGGATCTAGGAGAATTTTTACCATTAGAGGTGTGATATTAACTTAATGGTTAGATTAAATCTTGTCAGAGGTGTGATATTAACTTGACAAGGATGTGAGCTAGAGGTGTGATGTTAACTTAGCTATGTAAGAATTTCAGTTTCGTTTGGGAGATTAAAAATACCACTGTCATAGGTGTAGTGTTAAACTTGGTAGTGGAGGTAATGCTAGAGATGTAATTTTGAACTTAGCATTAGTCATCTCGACTTCGATATGGAAGTTTGAGAGAAAGTCATTGTCATAGGTGTAGTGTTGAACTTAACAATGAATTGGATGTTAGAGGTGTGATGTTAAACTTAGCATCGCTCATCTCAGCTTCGAAATGGAAGCATAAGGAAAAGTGATTGTCAGAGTTTTAATATTAACTTAGCAATAACTTAATCATTATTAGAGGTGTAGTGTTAAACTTAACAGTAATTTGTCAGAGGTGTGATGCTAACATGACAGTAGTTGATTTGCGATATGAGCAATTTTGAGGACTTTCATTCTATTGAAGAGAATTGACAAGTGGAGTTTGAAATATCAGACGTGTAGTATTAACTTAATAAGAATTGATTTGCGATATGAGCAACTTTGAGAACTTGTTAGTCTATTGATGAGAATTGACAAGTGGAGTTTGGAATGTCGAGGTGTAGTATTAACTTGACAAGAATTGATTTGCGATATGAGCAATTTTGTGGACTTATCATTCTATTGATGAGAATTGACAAGTGGAGTTTGGAATGTCAGAGATGTATTAACTTGACAAGAATTGATTTTCTATAGGAGCAATTTTGAGGACTTGTCATTTTAATTGATGAGAATTGGCAAGTAGAGTTTGGAATGTCAGAGGTGTAGAATTAACTTGACAAGAATTGATTCTCTAGGGGCATGGGAGATTCGTCATTAGAGGTATAATATTAACATAATAGCGGAGATTTTAAATGAGTTTCGTTGTTAGAGCTTTAATATTAACTTAATTGAATCTACTGGGGATCAGGAAATCTGGCTTGTCAGAGGTTTACTGATAACATGACAAGTCCCCATTCATTTCGTTGGAGAAATGAACACAAGTGTTTTTATGGCCCCACCATTCTATGGAAGAGAATTGGTAGGAGATTTTGGAGGAGACGATGTTGAAAGTACACCTAGAGGGGGGTGAATAGGTGTAAGGCTAATCTAATGACAAACGATGCGGAATTAAAACTTAATTGCAACACACTTAGTGTAACCAAAGAGTGTATCCGAATTCCTGGTGAAGGGCTCTGGACTGTCTCCTCTAAATTCCTTTAAATAAGAGTTGAGGTGCTATATGAAGCTCTCTTGGTTAAACACAAGTGAGGCACACACACAGTCAATACCAAGCATATAAATATGAATGAACAATATGAATCAATGCAAGGTACAATATAAAAGAGAGAGAGTTAGAGAAAGTGGATCAAACGCAAACAAAGTATATGTTTCGAGGTTCGAGCACACAGCTCTACGTCCCCGCCTTCACACAGAAGGATTTCCGCTAACTCGTCCATATAGGACTTCCCACACAGGGAACCTCCACTGAGGATTTGGGCAAATACAATTAGGGAGTACACAACTCCTCTCTCAACCAATACAACCTCTCACTAGAGGCAAGACACAACAGAAAACACCTCTACACTCAGAGGGTTAGGCACTTAACCAAACAACAATCAACCTCTCACTAGAAGGATTAGGCTCAGGCCAACACCAACAACAATCACCTCACACTTGAGGGATTTCAACTCAATCTCCACAATCACCTCTCACTAGAGTGATATCAACACAATCACCTCTCACTAGAGGGATGTCACAAAGTAAGGAGGGTTACAACACTTGGTGGCCTCTCTTAACCACAAACCAATTTTCCCACAAAATAAGATCCTATAGATAGGATAGATAGATAAGCTCAAGTGTGAGAAAATAAAGTGTTTTGAACAAAGAAAATCACTTGAAAAAATCTCCAAATAAATATAGAAATTTAGATCAAAAACCAATTCCCAAAAGACTCTATTTTCTTTGAAATTTCAACACTTTAAAATAAATAAAGAATGATATTTTAAACCCAAAAACTCTTTTGAAAACTTGTTGTTAAACACTTGTAAAGGTGGGAAAAATTGCTCTCTAAATTGTTGTCTAAAGCTAGCTCAAATGGGGGTATATATAGCCCCACAAAATTTCTGCCTGTTGGCAGCAAGAAAGGGCAGTTTTGCCCTTCCGGTCGACTGCCCGGTCGACCGGGACTGGATACAGAGAGCAGCAGCTCTCTGCCGGTCGACCGGCCGGTCGACCGGGGCCATTTCCAGAGAGCAGAGCTCTCTGGACGGTCGACCGCCCGGTTGACCGACCCACCAGCCCAGGCTGTGTGCACGTCTTGAGAACGTCGGTCGATCGGACCGATCGACCGACTTCTGCCTCGGTCGATCGGTCCGGTCGACCGGCAGACAGCCAGGTCCAACTTATTAGGGATTGAAAATTTGTCTTTTTGGCTACTAAAAAATCTCATAAAATACACATAAATTTCACAAAGATATGTTCTTATTAGATCTTTGAAAAGCAAATATATGTGACAAAAATTCAAAACATATTTCAAATAATTTGAACCATTTTTGTGTTCTTGAAATTTTGCCTTAAATAAAAATCTGTATTTTCCAAAATTTGGATTTTTAAAATGGAAAATCGTTTTCTCCAAAACTCATGTAAATACAAAAACATGATATTGAAATAACTTTTAAGCATGTTGTATATGGATAGAATCCAATATACATATAAAGATTTATATCTATGTTTTTGACATAAAATCCAAAATAAGTTTTATTTAAATACAAAACTCCAACTCATGAAATAGACTATCAAGGTAAGTTTTTCTAAATAGATGAAGCATAGATGTATATAGATCAAATCTAATATACATTAAACCATGTAAACTTGTTTTGATTCTATCTATTCATGAAAATCATATATATGAAAAACCGAAACCGGTAAAACTGAAAACCAAACATGAAACTTTAAACAAGTGTGTGTATTGTGAACTTGAGCATATCAACACTATCTAATCTTTACACAAGATCTATATAAAATCTTAAACTAAACAAACCGAGGTCTTCTTTTAGACTCCGTCTCCAAGTCGACTCGATCCAAACACGATCCAACGAGCTTGACTCCAACCGAGTGCTAGATTAGATCTTGACGTGCGAGCTCTTGAATCACCATGTGAAAGCTCAAAAACATCTTTGTTGAAGCTAATCACCTACTAATATCTTGATCAAATATCTGAAACTAAATATCACAAGATTATTAGTAAACAATAACTACATGAGTTAATCATCATCAAAACTAGAGTGAAGGGCCTCTGAGCCAACAATCTCCTCCTTTTTGATGATAACAAAACTCATGGAGTTATATAAGTATGGATTAAAGTTAAGCTTCATAGAAGCTCCCCCTTAACTCATGCATAGCAATAAACAATAAAGACATGCAATAAATGCTCAACATAAATATGCATAAACATGATATTTGATACCAATGAAATAAACATGTTCTAGATACCAAAAAAAGATGCTCTTGATACTAATCTTGATATCAATGGTAAAAGGTAACAAATAAAACAAACATGCATATATAAAAACTCCAAATTTCTCTCCCCCTTTTTGTCAATTCATCAACAAAGGGGTACAAATACTAAAGACATAAATAATATTTTTCTTTCTTTTTCCATAAATCAAAACAATAAAGGTATATATACTATATACATTCATGAAGAGGAGAGACGTGAAGTTAACTCCCCCTACATACATACATTTATATGAAAAGAGATGACTAAACCCTAACCACATAAAGCATAATATGCAATGTATAAAAGGAGATGTGAAACTCCATCTACACACGTGTAAGACATAGAGAAGAGCGGTCAAGCTCCTCAATATGAGATACACTCAACATGAATCTATATATAGAGAAGATGTTAAGCTCCTCTTGCATATAAGCAATACATATCAAAACTTTTGATACCAAATTATGATACCAATGAAAATAAACAAAAAATTTTAAGATACCAAGTGATATTAATTGAAAATATCTTGTAAACTTTTGATACCAATGGAAAATGAAACATTGTATGTTTTTTATACTAATAGAAATATATATGTATTTAGAATCTTGATACCAATTGTAAACATCTTGTAATTTTGATACCAAATGAGAATATTTTATAATTTTGATATCAATTGAAAGTCAAAGCCAAATATTTTTATGTAAACATAACTCATTTCAATATGGATACCAATTTAAAATGAAACATGATACCAATTGAAAAAAACAAACCAATTATGTGGCTAAACAATTCATTTTGCAATAAAGATACCAAATTTTAGAATAAAGCCAATTTAAGATTTTTGATACCAATATTAAAAATATTGGCATATTCCAAATTAAAATATTTTTCATTAAGTGCATA
The DNA here is from genome assembly GCA_038442645.1 of Agave tequilana. Taxonomy (NCBI): domain Eukaryota; kingdom Viridiplantae; phylum Streptophyta; class Magnoliopsida; order Asparagales; family Asparagaceae; genus Agave; species Agave tequilana. Next base: position 75,021 of record JAVJIF010008641.1, read on the forward strand.
GGAAACCAACTGAAAAATAATATACCAAATCATATCATTTTTAATAATAAAGAGTGGAAGTAGGATACCAATTGAAAATACAATCGATTGAAAACTAAAACATGAAGTTTTCTCCCCCTTTATGAAATACCAAAGAAAATGATGTATAAGCTTATATAAAATACCAATTTGAAAACTAATAGTCATTTAGGAGAATCAAGCTTAGTATAAACATAATTTGCGCTTTAAGATGTGAAGATATAGTAAGCACAATCAAATCATGTATATATGTATGAAAATGTAAATACCAATAAAATTTGATACCTTTGAAGTTTTGAAGCATACATATATAGAAAACCAAAGATGAGTATACAACCATGAAAATATCAATTGATATACCAATTGAAAATATGATGAGAATCAAGTGAATAACTCATACCTACCACCCATTCATGCACATGTTTAAATAGATTTTCAATTAAGAGCATACAAGGAATGGTCGCCCATCCAACCGCCCTTTTTATGTAGGGGTTTTCAAAAATAGGATTTGAAAATATAACATGTTTGAAAAACTCTACCAAGATGAAGAATACGGACTAATTTAAAATAATTTGAAATAACTAGTACGAAATCCTTCAAGCAAGGAATAAAACAATAACATATCCATGAAAATATGAAAATTACATAATCATCAACACTCAAATGGCAATAAAGCTCATATAATCTCATGAAAATAAATCATGAGTAAACATCAGATAATATGAGTGTAAAAGTTATGTTATGAACAAAAGTCATAGAATAAGGCATTTAAGCTCAAATATAAAATTCCTTACCAAAAACATGAAAATCATCAAAACTAAGAATCCTTCAAGGTATATGTATGATTTGTCAAAACTAAAAGTATACATACATATCCAAACAAAATTTAAGTCTATAAAGAGATTTTGCAAGAAAGGTAAATGACTCAAGGTTATACATGTATATTCAATAGTTTTTGGTAAAATTAACATATACATGAAGTTTAAACATACCATCATAAAGACATGTACAAAATAGGGAATACAAGTCAAAATGTAAGAGTCTTGAAAACTAGGCTATACTAGTACATCTAATGAGTACAAATGAGCAATCAAGCACAAATATATAATGATCTATTTGTGGTTCACTAGTTGTACAAGTATATACACAAGTTTTAATGAAAGCTACATCTAAACATGTAATCAAAACATGAAGCATAAAATAAAACATAAACTTATATGATCATTAAGTAAATGCACATGTTATTAGATTAGGATATACAATATAGCTAAACTAAAGTGAGAACACAATAATATAAATCCATATAGAACATGGGTGTATCTGAAAATTACTACACATATATATCACAAATCTAATTATCATGGCATTTAACATAATAATCATAAGACATCAAAACATGCTAAAATCAATAATGAAAGCATGTAAACATAAATGGGAGTTAGAGATCGTTACCAAAACCATGAGGGCAAATCTATAGGCTCCAAACCAAGGTGGTCCTCCCACCAAACACCCCTTGAAAGTGATGCATCCAAAAAAAGTCACCATAAAGCTCGGAACGCATCCACCTCAAGGCACCAATACTCTCACGTCGAGTGAGAGCCCATACCTACATCAAATAAAATAGGAGTGGTCTTTGGTACCCACACTCTTTTGGGTCCATAGGGGTTAGCTCCTTTCTTAACCCAAACAAATCTATTTGCAAAATTAGAATCATTAATTCTATCATAGCAAAATTTACAAGGTGGCCCATACGTCCACAATGTGTACAAATGTACACACGAGCATACATTGTGTTATGAGTGTGAACGTGAGGAGCATGTGTATGCCGTGGTTTGTGTGCATGTATAGGAGGAACATGTTTCTTTCGAAACATAGATTCCAAACGTGTGTGGTTCAAGGAACATTGGCTCAAAGTGGAGCCCAAACAATCAACACTCTTCTTTAACATAGATATATCATTTTCAATCATGGAAGAAGAGGTACATACAATAGATATGCTAGAAGGTGAAGCTATACTAGCATGGCAAACATGAAAATCCATATCATTTTTCAAAGAAATGTTTTGTTGGCCCAAAGGCCCATCACTCTAGTTTTGATGATGATCAACTCATGTAGTTATAGTATTAATGATCTTGTGTTTGATTAGTTTCAGATTTGTGATCAAGATCTTAGTAGGTGTGTAGCTTCAACAAAGGATTTAAAGTCAAGTCTTGGAGCTAGCACGGTTTGGATTCACGAGCCTATGCATCAAGACCATATCAAGTACTCAAGAGGAGTCTAGCTCGTTGAATCATGTTTGGACCAAGTCAAGAAGATGAGAAGACTTCAAGTGAAGACTTCATGAAGACTTGTGTCTAGGTTTGTTTTTATAAGATTTTGTTTTAGATAAAATGTAAAGGATAGAATAGTTGGTGGATTGCTCAAATATATCTTATACACACACACTCTTGATTTATATGTGTTTTCATAAAAGAGATTTCATTTTAGAAAAGAATTTTTATTTTGGAAAAATACCGGTTTGGTTTTTGGTATTCAAGTTTACATGTATTTAACCAAAACCGTATTTAGTGCTTAATTGACAAAAACATAGATATTTCATCATGTATGTGTAGTGGATCATATCCATACACACTATGCTTAAAAAGAGTTTAAATATCTTGTTTTTGTATTTGGAGAAGTTTTGGAAAAATAAGTTTTAGAAAAATCAATTTGGAAAAATACAGTTTTTGTTTTGAGTCAAAATTTTCTAGTTACAAAAATAGTTCAAACTTGTTTGTAACATGTCTTGATTTTGCTCAAGCATGTTTGATTATCAAAGTATAATGTTGAAACTATTTTTGTAGATTTTTCGTGAATTTATGGGATTTTATTTAAGTTAAAAAGTCAACAATTTAATCCCTAACATGTTCTGTCCTGGGTTCTGTCGGTCGACCGGACCGGTCGACCGCGCTAGAAGTCGGTCGACCAGGCGGTCGACCGACGTGCACAGACGTGCACGCCATATTGCACTGGAGGGCCGGTCGACCGACCCGGTCGACCGTCCAGAGAGCTCTGCTCTCTGGAAATGCCCCGGTTGACCGGGCGGTCGACCGGCAGAGAGACCTGCTCTCTGTTCCAGAGGTTCGGTCGACTGGCCGGTCGACCGCTGCCCCAACGGTTAGAAAAATGACCATTGGCGGTCGACCGGGCGGTCGACCGTCAGGCCATCTGGCTCCCTAACGGCTAGTTTTTGGAGCCCTATAAATTGGGGCTTTTCGGGGTTGTTTTTCACAAGATTTGAGGAGAGTTTTTGGGCCAGTTTTTCCTACTCTTTCAAGAGATTTTCTCCACTAAATTGAGAGCAAATATTTCCAATCAAAAGGGAGTTTTATCAAGAGGGTTTTCAAAGTGATTTCCTTGAGTTTTTCACCACACATTCCATCCTTATTTTTCTCACAAACACTTGAGCCATCCATTGATATATTCATCATATAGGAGTGTTTTTGTGAGAGTGTTTATTGGTGATCAAAGTGTTTAGATCACCAAAGACTTCTTTCGTGTTCTTTGAGGAGGCGGACAAGTGTGTTCGCGGTGTTTCGGGTTCTTGTGTGAACTCGGTGTTTGAGGTGCGGCCTCGGCGAGCTTGTGGGCTTGCGGTGTGTACAGGACTAGAGAATCCAAGGAGTTCAAGTGTGAACTCGCCTTGTAAGTGTTGCGGCACCGAGTGATCCAGTGGGATCGATTCTAGTGGAAATCCTTCAAGGTGTTGAAGGCGGGGATGTAGAGCAAGTGTGCTCGAACCTCGAAACAAATCTCCCGTGTTTGCGATTGCTCACTCTCTATCTCTTTGTCTTTATATCTTGCATACTTACATTGTGTTTATATTTATATGCTTGATATATTGTGTGCTTAATTGATATATGCTTGGGGATTGTTTGCTAACACTAGTTTTCAACCAAGAGAGCCAACGCGGCACCTCAACTCTTATTTAGAGGAATCTTGAGGAGTTAGTCCATAGCCCTTCACGGGAAATCTGGCGACACTCTTGTGTTAAACTTGGTGTTTAGTTTAATAAGTTTTTAATTCTGCATTATTGACCATATATTAGCTTATCACCTATTCACCCCCCTCTAGGTGATTTTCAATTGGTATCAGAGCCAAGTGCTCTTGATTTGGGTCTTACAACCTAGAGTTAAAGATCCTCTTTTATAGCTAATCACACACACCATGGATTTCATGTCACCTCCCACCTTTGACATTCTTAACATCCAAATTTGGAAGGTTAAGATGTCTTTATTCCTCAAGGCCCTAGGCATTCATGTTTATTTTGCCACTACTAAAGATTCATATTGTTTAAATGGCAAAAATAATGAGGCTAATGCAAAAGCCCTACATGCTTTAAGATCTACCCTAAATGATGATTATTTATCTAGGGTTGCTAATCTTGATTCGGCTTTTGTAGTATGGAACACAATTCTCTCCCTCAGCGAAAAGGAACAATATTATGCGGGGAGCAACTCGGATATGGAAGCAACACTTCCAACGTGTGCTACATGGTCCAAAAGGATAACCCCCTTGAGGTAACAACCGAATCCGAGGTAGATGAAGATGTTGACATGTCTTATGATGAGCTTACTTCTTTTTGTCAACAACTTCTAGAAAAATATGACATGCTTAGAAAAGATAATAAGAACTTGAAAAAGAAATTTGATTGCATGTTAAATGAAAAAGATTCTTTACAAGAAAAGTTTGAAAATATTTCAAAAGAAAATGAATCTTTGAAAAATGAAAATATTTCCTTGCTTTCTAAATTGAATGATTTATGTGAAGAAAATACTTCATTGAAAAATAAAATTGTTTTGGTGGAAAAACAAAAGGAGGTTGCTTTAAATGAAAACACTTCTTTGAAAAGAAAAATTGTTGAAAAAGAAAAAGAAAATGTTTCTAAAAAGAATAAGAAAAATGATTCTCATTCTTATCATACTTTACATGCCACTATTGATAAAAATGAGGTTAAAATTTTGAAAAATAGAATTGATTGTTTAAGCTCTACTTTGAGCAATTGTGCATTTAATCATAAAAGATTGGAATCTTTGTTTCAAAAGAAAGAAGTTCCCCATGTTCATGCACATCACCCTCATCATGCATATGCTCATGTTGCACGCCATGATCACACTCACACTTATATGCATCCTAAGGTGTACAAATGTATACATTGTGACCGCAAAGGCCATTTAGCAAAATTTTGTTATGATAAGATTAATTCTTTAAATTTTGCTAATAAAAATGTTTGGGTTCCTTATAAGACTAACCCTCAAGGACCCAAAAGAAAATGTGTACCGAAGTCCCCACCTTGTTGTAAGTTCACCTAGGGAGGGTGAATAGGTGATGGCTAACCTAATAGTCACTAAATAACAAATAATGCGGAATTAAAAACAATTATGACCTAAACTAAACTCTTACACTAAACACCACGTATAACACAAGAGTGTTGCTGAATTCCCCGTGAAGGGCTCTGGACAAACTCCTCTAGATTCCCCTAGATAAGGGTTGAGGTTCCGCATTGGCTCTCTTGGTTGAATACAAGTGTTAGCAAACAAACCCACGCATGTATATCAATATGAGCACACAAGTATATCAAGCATATAAAGATTAACACAATAATTGAATGCAAGCTATAGACAAGGAGATAGAGAGAGAGAGTGAGCAATCGCAAACACAAGGAATTTGTTTCGAGGTTCGAGCACACTTGCTCTACATCCCCGCCTTCGACACACGAAGGATTTCCACTATGCTCGATCCCAATGGATCTCTCCTTGGTGCCGCAACACCTACAATCCCTCGGACTCCCTAGTCCCGTACACACGCAAGCCCCACAAGCTTGCCGAGGCCCACCTCAAACCAAGAGTTCATAATCGAACTCTAAACCACCGCGAGCACACTTGCCCGCCTCCTCAAAGTACAAAGAAAAGATCTTTGATGATCACAACACTTTGATCACCTAAAAGCACTCTCACTACAACACTCTTATAGAATGAATAATCAATGGATGCTCAAGTGTTTGTGTGAGAAAAACAAGGAAGAGAATGGTGGTGGAAAACTCAAAGAATCACTTTAAACACTCTTGATAAAATCTCCCCTTTTGATAGGAAATATTTGCTCTCAAATTTGTGGAGAAAAACCTCTGAAAAGGATTGGAAAAACTGGCTAAAAATACTCTCCAAATCTTGGTGAAAACAACGCCCAAACCCCCAAATTTATAGGGTTAGAAAAACTAGCCGTCGGGGTTCTGTCAGGCCTGTCGGTCGACCGCCCGGTCGACCGCCAACGGTCAAAAATCAGACCGTTGGAGCCTCCGGTCGACCGCCCGGTTGACCGAAAAGAACAGAGAGCACTGCTCTCAGTTCCAGTCGACTGTGTCGGTCGACCGGCCATCTGCCAGGTCAAGGCGTGCACGTCGTGCACGTCGGTCGACCACTTCAGCCCTAGTCGACTTGGTAGGTCGACTAGTCGACTTGGCTGAAGCCTGGAACAGAAAATCTGGGATTAAAACTTGGTCTTTTGGCTCACATAAAAATCCCATAAAATACATAAAAATCTACAAAAATAGTTTTACCAATATACTTTGATAAACAAACATGCTTGCACAAAATCAAGGCATGTTATAAAAGATTTGGACTATTTTTGTAAGTTGGAAATATTGGCTCAATTGAAAACTAGTATTTTCTAAAACTTATTTTCCAAACTTCTTCATGATACAAAAACAAGATATTTTGAATTCATTAAAGCATAGTGTGTATGGATATGATCCACTACACAAATAAGATATCTATGTTTTTGACATTAGCATTAAACATGGTTTTGGTTTCAAAAGACATGTACATGAGAAACACCAAAAACCAAAATAGTATTTTTCAAAATGAAAGTCTTTTCTAAATCTGAAAATTCTTTTATGAAAAGACAACTAAATCAAGAGAGTGTGTGTGATAAATACTTGAGCAATCCACCCACTATTCTATCCTTTACATTTTATCTAAAAGCAAAAAAATCTTATACCTAGACACAAGTCTTGATCTTGAAGTCTTCCCTTGAAGTCTTCTCATCTTCTTGACTTGGTCCAAACACGATCCAACGAGCTCAACTTTTGATGTGGTCTTGATGCATAGGCTCGTGAATCAACCGGTGCTAGCTACAAAATATGACTTTAAATCCTTTGTTGAAGCTCCACACCTACTAAGATCTTGATCATAAATCTGACACTAATTAAACACAAGATCATTAGTACTATAACTTCATGAGTTGATCATCATCAAAGCTAGAGTGATGGGCCTTTGGGCCAACAATCTCCCCCTTTTTGATGATGACAAAACTCATGAAGTTATATATGCATGGTTTAAAGTAAAGCTTCAAAGAAGCTTCCCCTTAACTCATGCATCTCAAATAAACAAAATAAATATGCAATGAGGCACATAGACATGTATGCAAATGTAGAAGTAAACATGCTAATCAAGCATAAAACAAAATCACAAAATCTTTTTCTCCTATTTGCAAAACAAAACATATATGCATAAACATAAATTCTTTTACCAAAAGCATGCATATATCTCAAATACTTCTCCCCCTTTTTGTCAATCATCAACAAAGGGGTTAAAGTAAAAACAAAATCATCAAATTTTTCTCCCCCTTTTTTTTGTCCGAAACAAAGAACCAAAGAAGGGGTAAATCAAATCAATCAAGAAAGGTTATATGCGATATACATTCATGAAGAGGAAGACGCTAAGTTAGCTTCCCTACACATATGCATTACATGAAGAAGGGATGACAAGCCCCAATTCACATAACACATATTATGTAATGCATAAGAGGAGATGTGAAGCTCCCCCTACACACGTGTACCACATAAAGAAGAGTTATCAAGCTCCTCAATATACAATACACTCAACATGAATCTATATGTAGAAGAGATGTTAAGCTCTCCTTGCATATAGGCAATACAAATCAAAAATTTTGAATTTTTCTTATCAAACAAAAATTTTGAATTCTCTCAATAAAACAAATTTTAAATTTTGATATCAATTTTGAAAATGATCAATTGTAAAATAGTGATCAATAGTAAAGTAATGATCAACCATATTGATACCAATTTAAAAACAAATGCATAAGCTTGGCATAAAACAACTTTGTGCTTTTAAAAATGTAAATCAATTTTAGCTCAAGCACAAAACAAATCATATATATGTATGAAAAATGAGTATACCAATTGAAATTGATACATACATATATAAGAAAACAAAATATGAGTATATACAAAAATAGAGTCAAATTGATACCAATTGAAACGATTCAATGATACCAATTGAAATAATAGGATCATGTGTATATCTCATAATCATTGAAGAATAAATAACTAGTTAAATTAATTTTTAAAAAAACTAGTTAAAGATCCTTCAAAACACGAAACCAAGTCATATGTTTTTCATGAATCATACCAAAATACACAAGAATTGACACTCGATCTATAAAGCCCAAAAATATGTTCATGAACCAAAGTCATGACAGAAATAAAGTGTGAGTGTTCAAAAATCATGTAATTAGCATTTTCATGAAAATAATCATTGAAGCTCTAAAAGTGTGAGTATCATTTTTTGAATCATAAAAATTCATTTTTATCAAACAAACATGAAAATTCATTTTTTATTAAAACAAAACACACTTCTAGGTATATGTATGATTTATCCAATCCTAACAATACACATACATATCCCAAACATAAAAGAGTTATTAATGATGTTTGCATGAAGGCAAGAGACTCACGGGTATACATGTATATTTATTAGATTTGAATAAAAATGCTATACATGAAGTAAAAACATGAAATAGGCAAAACATGTATAAATGAGAGAATCATCAAAACTAGTCTATACATGTGCATATAGTGGCTACAAATGAGCATGAAGTACAAATATATATGAATCAAATGTAACACACTATTTGTACATGAATAATACAAGTTTTGATAAAAACTACATCTAAGCATGTTTTCACCACATGAAGCACAAAAGAACACAAAACATGAACATGCTATGAATATGATATATGTAAAAAGCATGTACATAAAAAGTAGGAGTTTAGAGATTGTTACCAACTCCAAAGCTCCAAGCATGGTGGTCATCCCACCAAAACTCCTTGATAGCGGTGCATCAAATGTATGTCCTTGTAGTCCATGCAACCACCACCAAGGCACCAAATCTCTCACGTCATGTGAGAGCCCTCACCTACATCAAATACAAAAGGTGAGGACTTTGGTACCCATTTTCTTTTGGGTCCTTGGGGGTTAGTCTTATAAGGAACCCAAAAATTTTTATGATTAGCAAAATTTAAATGATGTATCCTATCATAACAAAACTTTGCTAAATGGCCTTTGCGGCCACAATGTGTACATTTGTACACCATAGGATGCGTATGTGTATGTGTATGATCGTGGCGTGCAAATAAGCATATGCATGATGATGATGTGCATGAGAATGTGGAGCTTGTTTCTTTGAAAACAAAGACTCCAATTTAGAATGATTAAATGCACATGTGCTCAAAGTAGAGCTCAAACAATCAATTTTCTTTTTCAAAAATTTAACTTTTCAAAGAAGAATTTTCTTGAAAAACAACTTCCTTTTGTTTTTCTACCAAAACAATTTTATTTTTCAAACTAGTGTTTCCTTCACGAAGATCATTTAATTTAGACATCAAGGAAACATTCTCATTTTTCAAAATTTCATTTTCTTTTTCTAAACATGCAATATTATTTTTAAAAGAATCATTTTCTATATGCATGCAATCAAAATCCTTTTTCAAGTTTTTATTTTCTTTCCTAAGCATGTCATATTTCTCAAGCAATAGTTGACAAAAAGATGTGAGCTCATCATATGACATGTCTTCATCATCTAACTCGGATTCGGTGTTTACCTCAAGGGTTATCCCCTTGGACCATATAGCACTTGTTGGAGACGTTGCTTCCAACGTCCGAATCGCTCCCGGCATAATATAGATCCTTTTCGCCAAGGGAGGTGATGATGTTCCAAGCTACAAAAGCCGAATCAACATTAGAAACCCTAGATAAATATTCATCATTTAGGGTTGACTTTAAAGCATGAAGGGCTTTTGCATTAGCCTCAATATTCTTGCCATTTAAATAATAATCATTAGTGATGGCAAGGTAAACATGAATGCCTAGGGCCTTGAGGTACAAAGACATCTTAACCTTCCAAATTTGGATGTTAAGAATGTCAAAAGTGGGTGATGACATGAAGTCCATGGTGTGTGTACAAATATTATGATTAGCCTAAAATGAGGATCTTTAACTCTAGGTTGTAAGATCCAAATCCAAATCAGAGTACCAAGCTCTGATACCAATTGTAAGTTCACCTAGGGGGGTGAATAGGTGATGGCTAACCTAATGGTCACTAAATGACAAATAATGCAGAATTAAAAACAATTATGACCTAAACTAAACTCTTACACTAAACACCACGTTTAACACAAGAGTGTTGCCGAATTCCCCGTGAAGGGCTCTGGACAAACTCCTCTAGATTCCCCTAGATAAGGGTTGAGGTGCCGCGTTGGCTCTCTTGGTTGAATACAAGTGTTAGCAAACAAACCCACGCATGTCAATATAAGCACACAAGTATATCAAGCATATAAAGATTAACACAATAATTGAATGCAAGATATAGACAAGGAGATAGAGAGAGAGTGAGCAATCGCAAACACAAGGGATTTGTTTCGAGGTTCGAGCACACTTGCTCTACATCCCCGCCTTCGACTCACGAAGGATTTCCACTATGCTCGATCCCAATGGATCTCTCCTTGGTGCCGCAACACCTACAATCCCTCAGACTCCCTAGTCCCGTACACACGCAAGCCCCACAAGCTTGCCGAGGCCGCACCTCAAACCAAGAGTTCACAATCGAACTCTAAACCACCGCGAGCACACTTGCCCGCCACCTCAAAGTACAAAGAAAAGATCTTTGGTGATCACAACACTTTAATCACCTAAAAGCACTCTCACTACAACACTCATATAGAATGAATAATCAATGGATGCTCAAGTGTTTGTGTGAGAAAAACAAGGAAGAGAATGGTGGAGGAAAACTCAAAGAATCACTTTAAACACTCTTGATAAAATCTCCCCTTTTGATAGGAAATATTTGCTCTCAAATTTGTGGAGAAAAACCTCTGAAAAGGATTGGAAAAACTGGCTCAAAAATACTCTCCAAATCTTGGTGAAAACAATGCCCAAACCCCAAAATTTATAGGGCTAGAAAAACTAGCCATTGGGGTTCTGTCAGGCCTGTCGGTCGACCGTCCGGTCGACCGCCAACGGTCAAAAATCAGACCGTTGGAGCCTCCGGTCGACCGCCCGGTCGACCGAAAAGAACAGAGAGCACTGCTCTCAGTTCCGGTCTACTGTGTCGGTCGACCGGCCATCTGCCAGGTCAAGGCGTGCACGTCGTGCACGTCGATCGACCGAGACGGTCGACCGACTTCAGCCCTAGTCGACTTGGTAGGTCGACTAGTCGACTTGGCTGAAGCCTGGAACAGAAAATCTGGGATTAAAACTTGGTCTTTTGGCTCACATAAAAATCCCATAAAATACATAAAAATCTACAAAAATAGTTTTACCAATATACTTTGATAAATAAACATGCTTGCATAAAATCAAGTCATGTTATAAAAGATTTGGACTATTTTTGTAGGTTGAAAATATTGGCTCAATTGAAAACTAGTATTTTTCGAAAACTTGTTTTCCGAACTTCTTCATGATACAAAAACAAGATATTTTGAATTCATTAAAGTATAGTGTGTATGGATATGATCCACTACACAAATAAGATATCTATGTTTTTGACATTAAGCATTAACATGGTTTTGGTTTCAAAAGACATGTACATGAGAAACACCAAAAACCAAAATAGTATTTTCAAAATGAAAGTCTTTTCTAAATCTGAAAATTCTTTTATGATAAGACAACTAAATCAGAGAGTGTGTGTGATAAATACTTGAGCAATCCACCAACTATTCTATCCTTTACATTTTATATAAAAGCAAAAAATCTTATACCTAGACACAAGTCTTGATCTTGAAGTCTTCCCTTGAAGTCTTCTCATCTTCTTGACTTGGTCCAAACATGATCCAACGAGCTCAACTTTTGATGTGGTCTTGATGCATAGGCTCGTGAATCAACCGGTGCTAGCTCCAAAATATGACTTTAAATCCTTTGTTGAAGCTCCACACCTACTAAGATCTTGATCATAAATCTGACACTAATTAAACACAAGATCATTAGTACTATAACTTCATGAGTTGATCATCATCAAAACTAGAGTGATGGGCCTTTGGGCTAATACTTGTGTATTTGATGTAGGTGAGGGCTCTCACAAGACGTGAGAGATTTGGTGCCTTGATGGTGGTTGCACATGGATTAGATGGACACATATTTGATGCACCGCTATCAAGGAAGTTTGGTGGGACAACCACCATGTTTTGGAGAATTGGAGCATAGTTCTTTGGTTTGGTAACTATCTCTAAAACTCCTCGTTATTTACATGCTTTTACATACATGATATCATTTAGCATGTACTTGTTTATTTGTTTTTGTGCTTCATGTGGTAAATACATGTTTAAATGTAGTTTTTATCAAAACTTATGTATATACTTGTACAAGTAGTGAACCACATTTGATTTATATATGTTTGCACTTCATTGTTCATTTGTACTCACTATATGCACATGTATAGCCTACTTTTGATTATTTCCCCATTTACGCTTGTTTTGCCCATTATCACGTTTTTACTTCATGTATATGTATTTTGTATTTAAATCTAATAAATATACATGTATACCCGTAAGTCTCTTGCCTTCATGCAAATACTATTAATAGACTCTTTTTATGTTTGGGATATGTATGCATATTGTTAGTTTTGGATAAAAACATACATATACCTAGAAGTTTGTTTTTAGATGAAAAATGAATTTTTATGATTTTCATCTTTAATTAAAAAAAATGATATTCATGTTTGTTTTGAGCTTCATTAATTATCTTCATGAAAATGCTAATTACATGATTCTTGTACGCTCACACTTTATTTGTTTATTCATGACTTTGTTTCATGAATATATTTTTGAGCTTTATCGATTTTGAGTGTCAATTCTTGTGTATTTGGTATAATTCATGAAAAACATATGTTTTGATTTCATGTTTTGAAGGATCTTTAACTAGTTTTTCAAAAATTACTTTTAACTAGTTATTGTTCTTCATTTGGTAGTGATTTTTACTATAAAATATTTTCAAACCCTATTTTCGAAAACCTATTCCTACACCGTCATGGGAGGATGGATGGGCAAGTATGTCTTGTAAGCTTTATTGAAAATCCTTTATCTTGAGCATATAAAGGGTGGTAGGTTATGAGTTATATACATGATTTACATTGTTATTTTCAATTGGTATCTCAATTGATATTTTTGTATATACTCATATTTTGTTTTCAATATATGTATGCTTCACTTCAATTAATATCAATTTCTATTGGTATTCTCTTTTCATACATATATATGTTTTTCGTGTGCTTAATTTACAATTGGTTTACATATTTAAAGCACAAAGTTTATGCTAAGCTTGTTTTTTAAAATTTTATTTTCAATTGGTATCTCAATTGACCTTTTAATAAGCTTATGCATTGTTTTTCAATTGGTATCAATATGCTTCAACTTCAAATTTGTTATAAATTTACATTTGATATCAATATGTTTTACCTATTTGAAAATTTTAAAATTTGTAATGTTTATTTACAATTTGGTATCTTAAAAACTTGATTGTTTACAAGTGGTACCTTTAAAAAAAATTTATTTACTAAGATATCTCAAAATTTGATTTATTGAGAAAATTCAAAATTTTGAAAATTAAAAATGTTTTGATTTGTATTGCCTATATGCAAGGGGAGCTTAACATCTCTTCTACATATAGATTCATATTGAGTGTATCTTCTATTGAGGACCTTGACAACTCTTCTTTATATGATACACGTGTGTAGGGGGAGCTTCACATCTCCTCTTATGCATTACAGATTATGTGTTATGTGAATTAGGGCTTGTCATCCCTTTTTCATGTAATGCATATATGTAGAGAAGCTAACTTAGCGTCTTCCTCTTCATGTATGTATATCGCATATAACCTTTTATTGATTTGTTTGATGTCACGCCTTTATTGATTCTATGTTTCGGACAAAAAGGGGGAGAAAAATTTGTTGATTTTGGTTTTTACCCCTTTGTTGATGATTGACAAAAAGGGGGAGAAAGATTTTGGGTTTATATATGCATATTTGTGTTTTTGCATATATTCAATTTCATGCATCACAATAACCAATAAGATATTAGAAAAATGATTTGTTTGATGCACACATTTGTTTAATATCATGAGCTTTCATTGCATATTTATTTATTTATTTGTTATGCATGAGTTAAGGGGGAGCTTCCTTGAAGCTTTACTTTAATCCATGCATATATAACTCCATGAGTTTTGTCATCATCAAAAAGGGGAAGATTGTTGGCCCAAAGGCCCATCACTCTAGTTTTGATGATGATCAACTCATGTAGTTATAGTACTAATGATCTTGTGTTTGATTAGTTTCAGATTTGTGATCAAGATCTTAGTAGGTGTGTAGCTTCAACAAAGGATTTAAAGTCAAGTCTTGGAGCTAGCACGGTTTGGATTCACGAGCCTATGCATCAAGACCATATCAAGTACTCAAGAGGAGTCTAGCTCGTTTAATCATGTTTGGACCAAGTCAAGAAGATGAGAAGACTTCAAGTGAAGACTTCATGAAGACTTGTGTCTAGGTTTGTTTTTATAAGATTTTGTTTTAGATAAAATGTAAAGGATAGAATAGTTGGTGGATTGCTCAAGTATATCTTACACACACACACTCTTGATTTATATGTGTTTTCATAAAAGAGATTTCATTTTAGAAAAGAATTTTATTTTGGAAAAATACCGGTTTGGTTTTTGGTATTCAAGTTTACATGTATTTAACCAAAACCGTATTTAGTGCTTAATTGACAAAAACATAGATATTTCATCATGTATGTGTAGTGGATCATATCCATACACACTATGCTTTAAAAGAGTTTAAATATCTTGTTTTTGTATTTGGAGAAGTTTTGAAAAAATAAGTTTTAGAAAATCAATTTGGAAAAATACAGTTTTTGTTTTGAGCCAAAATTTCCTAGCTACAAAAATAGTTCAAACTTGTTTGTAACATGTCTTGATTTTGCTCAAGCATGTTTGATTATCAAAGTATAATGTTAAAACTATTTTTGTAAATTTTTCATGAATTTATGGGATTTTATTTAAGTTAAAAAGTCAACAATTTAATCCCTTAACATGTTCTGTCCTGGCTTCTGTCGGTCGACCGGGCGGTCGACCGACGTGCACAGACGTGCACGCCATATTGCACTGGAGGGCCGGTCGATCGACCCGGTCGATCGTCCAGAGAGCTCTGCTCTCTGGAAATGTCCCGGTCGACCGGGCAGTAGACCGGCAGAGAGACCCGCTCTCTGTTCCAGAGGTTCGGTCGACCGGCCGGTCGACCGCTGCCCCAACGGTCAGAAAAATGACCGTTGGTGGTCGACCGGGCCGTCGACTGTCAGGCCATCTGGCTCCCTAGCGGCTAGTTTTTGGAGCCCTATAAGTTGGGGCTTTTGGGGGCTGTTTTCCACAAGATTTTAGGAGAGTTTTTGGGCCAGTTTTTCCTACTCTTTCAAGAGGTTTTCTCCACTAAATTGAGAGCAAATATTTCCAATCAAAAGGGGAGTTTTATCAAGAGGGTTTTCAAAGTGATTTCCTTGAGTTTTTCACCACACATTCCATCCTTGTTTTTCTCATAAACACTTGAGCCCTCCATTGATATATTCATCCTATAGGAGTGTTTTTGTGAGAGTATTTATTGGTGATCAAAGTGTTTAGATCACCAAAGACTTCTTTCATGTTCTTTGAGGAGGCGGACAAGTGTGTTCGCGGTGTTTCGGGTTCTTGTGTGAACTCGGTGTTTGAGGTGCGACCTCAGCGAGCTTGTGGGCTTGCGGTGTGTATGGGACTAGAGAGTCCAAGGAGTTCAAGTGTGAACTCGCCTTGTAGGTGTTGCGGCACCGAGTGATCCGATGGGATCGATTCTAGTGGAAATCCTTCAAGGTGTTGAAGGCGGGGATGTAGAGCAAGTGTGCTCGAACCTCGAAACAAATCTCCCGTGTTTGCGATTGCTCACTCTCTATCTCTTTGTCTTTATATCTTGCATACTTACATTGTGTTTATATTTATATGCTTGATATATTGTGTGCTTAATTGATATATGCTTGGGGATTGTTTGCTAACACTAGTTTTCAACCAAGAGAGCCAACGCGGCACCTCAACTCTTATTTAGAGGAATCTTGAGGAGTTAGTCCAGAGCCCTTCACGGGGAATCCGGCTACACTCTTGTGTTAAACTTGGTGTTTAGTTTAATAAGTTTTTAATTCCGCATTATTGACCATAGATTAGCTTATCACCTATTCACCCCCCTCTAGGTGATTTTCAATTGGTATCAGAGCCAAGTGCTCTTGATTTGGGTCTTACAACCTAGAGTTAAAGATCCTATTTTATAGCTAATCACAATATTTGTTCACACACCATGGATTTCATGTCACATCCCACCTTTGACATTCTTAACATCTAAATTTAGAAGGTTAAGATGTCTTTATTCCTCAAGGCCCTAGGCGTTCATGTTTATTTTGCCTCTACTAAAGATTCATATTGTTTAAATGGCAAAAATAATGAGGCGAATGCAAAAGCCCTACATGCTTTAAGATCAACGCTAAATGATGACTATTTATCTAGGGTTGCTAATCTTGATTCGGCTTTTGTAGTATGGAACACAATTTTCTCCCTCGGCGAAAAGGAACAATATTATGCGGGAAGCAACTCGGATATTGGAAGCAACACTTCCAACGTGTGCTACATGGTCCAAGGGGATAACCCCCTTGAGGTAACTACCGAATCCGAGGTAGATGAAGATGTGGACATGTCTTATGATGAGCTTACTTCTTTTTGTCAACAACTTCTAGAAAAATATGACATGTTTAGAAAAGATAATAAGAACTTGAAAAAGAAATTTGATTGCATGTTAAATGAAAAAGATTCTTTACAAGAAAAGTTTGAAAATATTTCAAAAGAAAATGAATCTTTGAAAAAATGAAAATATTTCCTTGCTTTCTAAATTAAATGATTTATGTAAAGGAAATACTTCATTGAAAAATAAAATTGTTTTGGTGGAAAAACAAAATGAGGTTGCTTTAAATGAAAACACTTCTTTGAAAAGAAAATTGTTGAAAAAGAAAAAGAAAATGTTTCTAAAAAGAATAAGAAAAATGATTCTCATTCTCATCATGCTTTACATGCCACTATTGATAAAAATGAGTTTAAAATTTTGAAAAATAGAATTGATTGTTTAAGCTCTACTTTGAGCAATTGTGCATTTAATCATAAAAGATTGGAATCTTTGTTTCAAAAGAAAGAAGTTCCCCATGTTCATGCACATCACCCTCATCATGCATATGCTCATGTTGCACGCCATGATCACACTCACACTCATATGCATCCTAAGTTGTACAAATGTACACATTGTGACCGCAAAGGCCATTTGGCAAAATTTTGTTATGATAAGATTAATTCTTTAAATTTTGCTAATAAAAATGTTTGGGTTCCTTATAAGACTAACCCTCAAGGACCCAAAAGAAAATGGGTACCGAAGTCCCCACCTTGTGTATTTGATGTGGGTGAGGGCTCTCACAAGACGTGAGAGATTTGGTGCCTTGGTGGTGGTTGCACATGGATTAGATGGACACATATTTGATGCACCGCTATCAAGGAAGTTTGGTGGGACAACCACCATGTTTTGAAGAATTGGAGCATAGTTCTTTGGTTTGGTAACTATCTCTAAAACTCCTAGTTATTTACATGCTTTTACATACATGATATCATTTAGCATGTACTTGTTTATTTGTTTTTGTGCTTCATGTGGTAAATACATGTTTAAATGTAGTTTTTATCAAAACTTGTGTATATACTTGTACAAGTAGTGAGCCACATTTGATTTATATACGTTTGCACTTCATTGTTCATTTGTACTCACTATATATACATGTATAGCCTAGTTTTGATGATTTCCCCATTTACACTTGTTTTGCCCATTATCATGTTTTTACTTCATGTATATGTATTTTGTATTCAAATCTAATAATATACATGTATACCCGTGAGTCTCTTGCCTTCATGCAAATACTATTAATAGACTCTTTTTATGTTTGGGATATGTATGCATATTGTTAGTTTTGGATAAAAACATACATATACCTAGAAGTTTGTTTTTAAGATGAAAAATGAATTTTTATGATTTTCATCTTTAATTAAAAAAATGATATTCATGTTTGTTTTGAGCTTCATTGATTATCTTCATGAAAAATGCTAATTACATGATTCTTGTACACTCACACTTTATTTGTTTATTCATGACTTTGTTTCATGAACATATTTTTGAGCTTTATCGATTTTGAGTGTCAATTCTTGTGTATTTGGTATAATTCATGAAAAACATATGTTTTGATTTCATGTTTTTGAAGGATCTTTAACTAGTTTTTCAAAAATTACTTTTAACTAGTTATTGTTCTTCATTTGGTAGTGGTTTTCACTATAAAATATTTTCAAACCCTATTTTCGAAAACCCCTTCCTACACCGTCATGGGAGGATGGATGGGCAAGTATGTCTTGTAAGCTTTATTGAAAATCCTTTATCTTGAGCATATAAAGGGTGGTAGGTTATGAGTTATATACATGATTTACATTGTTATTTTCAATTGGTATCTCAATTGATATTTTTGTATATACTCATATTTTGTTTCAATATATGTATGCTTCACTTCAATTAATATCAATTTCTATTGGTATTCTCTTTTCATACATATATATGTTTTTCGTGTGCTTGATTTACAATTGGTTTACATATTTAAAGCACAAAGTTTATGCTAAGCTTGTTTTTTAAAACTTTATTTTCAATTGGTATCTCAATTGACCTTTTAATAAGCTTATGCATTATTTTTCAATTGGTATCAATATGCTTCAACTTCAAATTTGTTATAAATTTACATTTGATATCAATATGTTTTACCTATTTGAAAAATTCAAAATTTGTAATGTTTATTTACAATTTGGTATCTTAAAAACTTGATTGTTTACAAGTGGTACCTTTAAAAAAAAATTTATTTACTAAGATATCTCAAAATTTGATTTATTGAGAAAATTCAAAATTTTGAAAATTAAAAATGTTTTGATTTGTATTGCCTATATGCAAGGGGAGCTTAACATCTCTTCTACATATAGATTCATATTGAGTGTATCTTCTATTGAGGACCTTGACAACTCTTCTTTATGTGATACACGTGTGTAGGGGAGCTTCACATCTCCTCTTATGCATTACAGATTATGTGTTATGTGAATTAGGGCTTGTCATCCCTTTTTCATGTAATGCATATATGTAGAGAAGCTAACTTAGCGTCTTCCTCTTCATGCATGTATATCGCATATAACCTTTTATTGATTTGTTTGATGTCACGCCTTTATTGATTCTATGTTTCGGACAAAAAGGGGGAGAAAAATTTGTTGATTTTGGTTTTTACCCCTTTGTTGATGATTGACAAAAAGGGGGAGAAAGATTTGGGTTTATATATGCATATTTGTGTTTTTGCATATATTCAATTTCATGCATCACAATAACCAATAAGATATTAGAAAAATGATTTGTTTGATGCACACATTTGTTTTAATATCATGAGCTTTCATTGCATATTTATTTATTTATTTGTTATGCATGAGTTAAGGGGGAGCTTCCTTGAAGCTTTACTTTAATCCATGCATATATAACTCCATGAGTTTTGTCATCATCAAAAAGGGGAAGATTGTTGGCCCAAAGGCCCATCACTCTAGTTTTGATGATGATCAACTCATGTAGTTATAGTACTAATGATCTTGTGTTTGATTAGTTTCAGATTTGTGATCAAGATCTTAGTAGGTGTGTAGCTACAACAAAGGATTTAAAGTCAAGTCTTGGAGCTAGCACGGTTTGGATTCACGAGCCTATGCATCAAGACCATATCAAGTACTCAAGAGGAGTCTAGCTCGTTTAATCATGTTTGGACCAAGTCAAGAAGATGAGAAGACTTCAAGTGAAGACTTCATGAAGACTTGTGTCTAGGTTTGTTTTTATAAGATTTTGTTTTAGATAAAATGTAAAGGATAGAATAGTTGGTGGATTGCTCAAGTATATCTTACACACACACACTCTTGATTTATATGTGTTTTCATAAAAGAGATTTCATTTTAGAAAAGAATTTTTATTTTGGAAAAAACCGGTTTGGTTTTTGGTATTCAAGTTTACATGTATTTAATCAAAACCGTATTTAGTGCTTAATTGACAAAAACATAGATATTTCATCATGTATATATAGTGGATCATATCCATACACACTATGCTTTAAAAGAGTTTAAATATCTTGTTTTTGTATTTGGAGAAGTTTTGAAAAAATAAGTTTTAGAAAAATCAATTTGGAAAAATACAGTTTTTGTTTTGAGCCAAAATTTCCTAGCTACAAAAATAGTTCAAACTTGTTTGTAACATGTCTTGATTTTGCTCAAGCATGTTTGATTATCAAAGTATAATGTTAAAACTATTTTTGTAAATTTTTCATGAATTTATGGGATTTTATTTAAGTTAAAAAGTCAACAATTTAATCCCTTAACATGTTCTGTCCTGGCTTCTGTCGGTCGACCGGGCGGTCGACCGACGTGCACAGACGTGCACGCCATATTGCACTGGAGGGCCGGTCGACCGACCCGGTCGATCGTCCAGAGAGCTCTGCTCTCTGGAAATGTCCCGGTCGACCGGGCAGTAGACCGGCAGAGAGACCCGCTCTCTGTTCCAGAGATTCGGTCGACCGGCCGGTCGACCGCTGCCCCATCGGTCAGAAAAATGACCGTTGGTGGTCGACCGGGCCGTCGACCGTCAGGCCATCTGGCTCCCTAGCGGCTAGTTTTTGGAGCCCTATAAGTTGGGGCTTTTTGGGGCTGTTTTCCACAAGATTTTAGGAGAGTTTTTGGGCCAGTTTTTCCTACTCTTTCAAGAGGTTTCTCCACTAAATTGAGAGCAAATATTTCCAATCAAAAGGGGAGTTTTATCAAGAGGGTTTTCAAAGTGATTTCCTTGAGTTTTTCACCACACATTCCATCCTTGTTTTTCTCACAAACACTTGAGCCCTCCATTGATATATTCATCCTATAGGAGTATTTTTGTGAGAGTATTTATTGGTGATCAAAGTGTTTAGATCACCAAAGACTTCTTTCGTGTTCTTTGAGGAGGCGGACAAGTGTGTTCGCGGTGTTTCGGGTTCATGTGTGAACTCGGTGTTTGAGGTGCGGCCTCAGCGAGCTTGTGGGCTTGCGGTGTGTATGGGACTAGAGAGTCCAAGGAGTTCAAGTGTGAACTCGCCTTGTAGGTGTTGCGGCACCGAGTGATCCGATGGGATCGATTCTAGTGGAAATCCTTCAAGGTGTTGAAGGCGGGGATGTAGAGCAAGTGTGCTCGAACCTCGAAACAAATCTCCCGTGTTTGCGATTGCTCACTCTCTATCTCTTTGTCTTTATATCTTGCATACTTACATTGTGTTTATATTTATATGCTTGATATATTGTGTGCTTAATTGATATATGCTTGGGGATTGTTTGCTAACACTAGTTTTCAACCAAGAGAGCCAACGCGGCACCTCAACTCTTATTTAGAGGAATCTTGAGGAGTTAGTCCAGAGCCCTTCACGGGGAATCCGGCTACACTCTTGTGTTAAACTTGGTGTTTAGTTTAATAAGTTTTTAATTCCGCATTATTGACCATAGATTAGCTTATCACCTATTCACCCCCCTCTAGGTGATTTTCAATTGGTATCAGAGCCAAGTGCTCTTGATTTGGGTCTTACAACCTAGAGTTAAAGATCCTATTTTATAGCTAATCACAATATTTGTTCACACACCATGGATTTCATGTCACATCCCACCTTTGACATTCTTAACATCTAAATTTAGAAGGTTAAGATGTCTTTATTCCTCAAGGCCCTAGGCATTCATGTTTATTTTGCCTCTACTAAAGATTCATATTGTTTAAATGGCAAAAATAATGAGGCGAATGCAAAAGCCCTACATGCTTTAAGATCAACGCTAAATGATGACTATTTATCTAGGGTTGCTAATCTTGATTCGGCTTTTGTAGTATGGAACACAATTTTCTCCCTCGGCGAAAAGGAACAATATTATGTGGGAAGCAACTCGGATATTGGAAGCAACACTTCCAACGTGTGCTACATGGTCCAAGGGATAACCCCCTTGAGGTAACTACCGAATCCGAGGTAGATGAAGATGTGGACATGTCTTATGATGAGCTTACTTCTTTTTGTCAACAACTTCTAGAAAAATATGACATGTTTAGAAAAGATAATAAGAACTTGAAAAAGAAATTTGATTGCATGTTAAATGAAAAAGATTCTTTACAAGAAAAGTATGAAAATATTTCAAAAGAAAATGAATCTTTGAAAAAATGAAAATATTTCCTTGCTTTCTAAATTAAATGATTTATGTGAAGGAAATACTTCATTGAAAAATAAAATTGTTTTGGTGGAAAAACAAAATGAGATTGCTTTAAATGAAAACACTTCTTTGAACAGAAAAATTGTTGAAAAAGAAAAAGAAAATGTTTCTAAAAAGAATAAGAAAAATGATTCTCATTCTCATCATGCTTTACATGCCACTATTGATAAAAATGAGGTTAAAATTTTGAAAAATAGATTTGATTGTTTAAGCTCTACTTTGAGCAATTGTGCATTTAATCATAAAAGATTGGAATCTTTGTTTCAAAAGAAAGAAGTTCCCCATGTTCATGCACATCACCCTCATCATGCATATGCTCATGTTGCACGCCATGATCACACTCACACTCGTATGCATCCTAAGGTGTACAAATGTACACATTGTGACCGCAAAGGCCATTTAGCAAAATTTTGTTATGATAAGATTAATTCTTTAAATTTTGCTAATAAAAATGTTTGGGTTCCTTATAAGACTAACCCTCAAGGACCCAAAAGAAAATGGGTACCGAAGTCCCCACCTTGTGTATTTGATGTGGGTGAGGGCTCTCACAAGACGTGAGACATTTGGTGCCTTGGTGGTGGTTGCACATGGATTAGATGGACACATATTTGATGCACCGCTATCAAGGAAGTTTGGTGGGACAACCACCATGTTTTGAAGAATTGGAGCATAGTTCTTTGGTTTGGTAACTATCTCTAAAACTCCTAGTTATTTACATGCTTTTACATACATGATATCATTTAGCATGTACTTGTTTATTTGTTTTTGTACTTCATGTGGTAAATACATGTTTAAATGTAGTTTTTATCAAAACTTGTGTATATACTTGTACAAGTAGTGAGCCACATTTGATTTATATACGTTTGCACTTCATTGTTCATTTGTACTCACTATATATACATGTATAGCCTAGTTTTGATGATTTCCCCATTTACACTTGTTTTGCCCATTATCATGTTTTTACTTCATGTATATGTATTTTGTATTCAAATCTAATAAATATACATGTATACCCGTGAGTCTCTTGCCTTCATGCAAATACTATTAATAGACTCTTTTTATGTTTGGGATATGTATGCATATTGTTAGTTTTGGATAAAAACATACATATACATAGAAGTTTGTTTTTAAGATGAAAAATGATTTTTATGATTTTCATCTTTAATTAAAAATGATATTCATGTTTATTTTGAGCTTCATTGATTATCTTCATGAAAAATGCTAATTACATGATTCTTGTACACTCACACTTTATTTGTTTATTCATGACTTTGTTTCATGAACATATTTTTGAGCTTTATCGATTTTGAGTGTCAATTCTTGTGTATTTGGTATAATTCATGAAAAACATATGTTTTGATTTCATGTTTTTGAAGGATCTTTAACTAGTTTTTCAAAAATTACTTTTAACTAGTTATTGTTCTTCATTTGGTAGTGGTTTTCACTATAAAATATTTTCAAACCCTATTTTCGAAAACCCCTTCTTACACCGTCATGGGAGGATGGATGGGCAAGTATGTCTTGTAAGCTTTATTGAAAATCCTTTATCTTGAGCATATAAAGGGTGGTAGGTTATGAGTTATATACATGATTTACATTGTTATTTTCAATTGGTATCTCAATTGATATTTTTGTATATACTCATATTTTGTTTTCAATATATGTATGCTTCACTTCAATTAATATCAATTTCTATTGGTATTCTCTTTTAATACATATATATGTTTTTCGTGTGCTTGATTTACAATTGGTTTACATATTTAAAGCACAAAGTTTATGCTAAGCTTGTTTTTTAAAACTTTATTTTCAATTAGTATCTCAATTGACCTTTTAATAAGCTTATGCTTTGTTTTTCAATTGGTATCAATATGCTTCAACTTCAAATTTGTTATAAATTTACAATTGATATCAATATGTTTTACCTATTTGAAAAATTCAAAATTTGTAATGTTTATTTACAATTTGGTATCTTAAAAGCTTGATTGTTTACAAGTGGTACCTTTAAAAAAAATTATTTACTAAGATATCTCAAAATTTGATTTATTGAGAAAATTCAAAATTTTGAAAATTAAAAATGTTTTGATTTGTATTGCCTATATGTAAGGGGAGCTTAACATCTCTTCTACATATAGATTCATGTTGAGTGTATCTTGTATTGAGGAGCTTGACAACTCTTCTTTATGTGAAACACGTGTGTAGGGGGAGCTTCACATCTCCTCTTATGCAATATAGATTATGTGTTATGTGAATTAGGGCTTGTCATCCCTTTTTCATGTAATGCATATATGTAGGGAAGCTAACTTAGCGTCTTCCTCTTCATGAATGTATATCGCATATAACCTTTTATTGATTTGTTTGATGTCACCCCTTTATTGATTCTATGTTTCGAACAAAAAGGGGAAGAAAAATTTGTTGATTTTGGTTTTTACCCTATTGTTGATGATTGACAAAAAGAGGGAGAAAGATTTTGAGTTTATATATGCATATTTGTGTTTTTGCAAATATTGAGTTTCATGCATCACAATAACCAATAAGATATGAGAAAAATGATTTGTTTGATGCACACATTTGTTTAGTATCATGAGCTTTCATTACATATTTATTTATTTATTTGTTATTCATGAGTTAGGGGGGAGCTTCCTTGAAGCTTTACTTTAATCCATGCATATATAACTCCATGAGTTTTGTCATCATCAAAAAGGGGGAGATTATTGGCCCAAAAGCCCATCACTCTAGTTTTGATGATGATCAACTCATGTAGTTATAGTACTAATGATCTTGTGTTTGATTAGTTTCAGATTTGTGATCAAGATCTTAGTAGGTGTGTAGTTTCAACAAAGGATTTAAACTCAAGTCTTGGAGCTAGCACGGTTTGGATTCACGAGCCTATGCATCAAGACCATATCAAGTACTCAAGAGGAGTCTAGCTCGTTGAATCATGTTTGGACCAAGTCAAGAAGATGAGAAGACTTCAAGTGAAGACTTCATGAAGACTTGTGTCTAGGTTTGTTTTTATAAGATTTTGTTTTAGATAAAATGTAAAGGATAGTATAGTTGGTGGATTGCTCAAGTATATCTTACACACACACACTCTTGATTTATATGTATTTTTATAAAAGAGATTTCATTTTAGAAAAGAATTTTTATTTTGGAAAATACCGGTTTGGTTTTGGTATTCAAGTTTACATGTATTTAACCAAAACCGTATTTAGTGCTTAATTGACAAAAACATAGATATTTCATCATGTATATGTAGTGGATCATATCCATACACACTATGCTTTAAAAGAGTTTAAATATCTTGTTTTTATATTTGGAGAAGTTTTGGAAAAATAAGTTTAAGAAAAATCAATTTGGAAAAATACAGTTTTTGTTTTGAGCCAAAATTTCTTAGTTACAAAAATAGTTCAAACTTGTTTGTAACATGTCTTGATTTTGCTCAAGCATGTTTGATTATCAAAGTATAATGTTAAAACTATTTTTGTAGATTTTTTGTGAATTTATGGGATTTTATTTAAGTTAAAAAAGTCAAGAATTTAATCACTTAACATGTTCTGTCCTGGCTTCTGTCGGTCGATCAGACCGGTCGACCGCGCTAGAAGTCAGTCGACCGGGCGGTTGACCGACGTGCACAGACGTGCACGCCATATTGCACTGGAGGTCCGGTCGACCGACCCGGTCGACCGTCCAGAGAGCTCTGCTCTCTGGAAATGCCCCGATCGACCGGGCGGTCGACCGGCAGAGAGACCTGCTCTCTGTTCCAAAGGTTCGGTCGACCGGCCGGTCGACCACTGCCCCAACGGTCAGAAAAATGACCGTTGGCGGTCGACCGGGCGGTTGACCGTCAGGCCATCTGGCTCCCTAACGGCTAGTTTTTGGAGCCCTATAAATTGGGGCTTTTGGGGGCTGTTTTCCACAAGATTTGAGGAGAGTTTTTAGGCCAGTTTTTCCTACTCTTTCAAGAGGTTTTCTCCACTAAATTGAGAGAAAATATTTCAAATCAAAAGGGGAGTTTTATCAAGAGGGTTTTCAAAGTGATTTCCTTGAGTTTTTCACCACACATTACATCCTTGTTTTTCTCACAAACACTTAAGCCATCCATTGATATATTCATCCTATAGGAGTGTTTTGTGAGAGTGTTTATTGGTGATCAAAGTGTTTAGATCACCAAAGACTTCTTTCGTGTTCTTTGAGGAGGCGGACAAGTGTGTTCATGGTGTTTCGGGTTCTTGTGTGAACTCAGTGTTTGAGGTGCGGCCTCGGCGAGCTTGTGGGCTTGCGGTGTGTACGAGACTAGAGAGTCCAAGGAGTTCAAGTGTGAACTCGCCTTGTAGGTGTTGCGGCACCGAGTGATCCGGTGGGATCGATTCTAGTGGAAATCCTTCAAGGTGTTGAAGGCGGGGATGTAGAGCAAGTGTGCTCGAACCTCGAAACAAATCTCCCGTGTTTGCGATTGCTCACTCTCTATCTCTTTGTCTTTATATCTTGCATACTTACATTGTGTTTATATTTATATGCTTGATATATTGTGTGCTTAATTGATATATGCTTGGGGATTGTTTGCTGACACTAGTTTTCAACCAAGAGAGCCAACGCGGCACCTCAACTCTTATTTAGAAGAATCTTGAGGAGTTAGTCCAGAGCCCTTCACGGGGAATCCGGCTACACTCTTGTGTTAAACTTGGTGTTTAGTTTAATAAGTTTTTAATTCCGCATTATTGACCATAGATTAGCTTATCACCAATTCACCCCTCCCTCTAGGTGATTTTCATGTTTTTCTTAGAAATCAAATCCAAATCCTTTGAAATTAAAGCAATTTTCATTTTAAAGGATTCATTCTCTTTTATAACAAAATTAAGTTTTTTTGTTAAAGTCTCATTTTTCTTCAAAACATTTTCACAATAATTTTTATTTTTCAAAATTTTATTTTTATTTAGGGCAAGTTTAAGTTGGGATTTCAATGAGTCACGTTCATTTGAAATCTCAATCTTCTCTTGCAAAGCCACATCAAGTTTTGAAACCAAATCTTCATTTTCTTTATTAAGTTCAAAACTTTTCTTTTTCAAAACTTTATATTTTTCTAACAATTTTTCACAAACAATGGAAAGTTCTTCATTTAAAGCATCGGCATCAACTAAATCATCGCCGGAAGAACTAGCACAATCATCTAGTTGAGTTTCCGAATATACCTCAAGGGAGTCATTCCCTTGGACCATGTAGCAACGTTGTTCAGATTCATCCTCACTAGATTCTTTCTCCACATGATTCATCTTTTGGAGCGCGGGAGAGGTCAAGTGTTCCACACTGCAAAAGCGGAATCACAATAAGAAACCATACACAAATATTCTTTATTAAGTGTGCTTCTAAGTGCCGTTAGGGCTTGTGCATTGGCCTCTATATGCTTGCTATTACCAAGATAAGATTTCTTGGTAGCGACAAGGAAAACATGCAAACCTATAGTCTTGAGATACATACTCATCTTAATCTTTCATACATCGATGTTAGAAACATCAAACATAGGAGGGGTCATGAAATCCATGAATGTAAACAATATGTGTGCAAATGCAACTATAGATTAGCAACCAAGATCTCACTCCTAGGTGGTTAAACCTAATATCAGGAGCGTAGGCTCTGATACCAATTGAAAGTACACCTAGAGGGGGGTGAATAAGTGTAAGGCTAATCTAATGACAAATGATGCGGAATTAAAACTTAATTGCAACACACTTAGTGTAACCAAAGAGTGTAGCCGAATTCCCAGTAAAGGGCTCTGGATTATCTCCTCTAAATTCCTCTAAATAAGAGTTGAGGTGCTATATGAAGCTATCTTGGTTAAACACAAGTGAGGCACACACACAGTCAATGCCAAGCATATAAATATGAATGAACAATATGAATCAATGCAAGGCACAATATAAAAGAGAGGAGTTAGAGAAAGTGGATCAAACGCAAACACAAGGATATTTTTCGAGGTTCGAGCACACAGCTCTACGTCCCCGCCTTCACACAGAAGGATTTTCACTAACTCGTCCACATAGGACTTCCCACACAGGGAACCTCCACTGAGGATTTGGGCAAATACAATTAGGAAGTTCACAACTCCTCTCTCAACCAATACAACCTCTCACTAGAGGCAAGGCACAACACAAAACACCTCTACACTTAGAGGGTTAGGCACTTAGCCAAACAACAATCAACCTCTTACTAGAGGGATTAGGCTCAAGGCCAACACCAACAACAATCACCTCACACTTGAGGGATTCCAACTCAATCTCCACAATCACTTCTCACTAGAGGGATATCAACACAATCACCTCTCACTAGAGGGATGTCACAAAGTAAGGAGGGTTACAACACTTGATGGTCTCTCTCAACCACAAACCAATTTTCCCACAAAATAAGATCCTATAGATAGGATAGATAGATAAGCTCAAGTGTGAGAAAATATAGTGTTTTAAACAAAGAAAATCACTTGGGAAAATTTCCAAATAGATATAGAAATTTAGATCAAAAACCAATTCCCAAAAGACTCTATTTTCTTTGAAATTTCAACACTTTAAAACAAAATAAAGAATGATCTTTTAAACCCAAAAACTCTTTTGAAAACTTGTTGTTAAACACTTGTAAAGATGGGGAAAATTGGTCTCTAAGTTGTTGTCTAAAACTAGCTCAAATGGGGGTATATATAGCCCCACAAAATTTCTGCCCGTTGGTAGCAGGAAAGGGCAGTTTTGCCCTTCCGGTTGACCGGCCCAATGGTCACTTTTATGACTGTTATGCCTCCGGTCGACCGTCCGGTCGACCGGGACTGGATACAGAGAGCAGCAACTCTCTACCGGTCGACCGGCCAGTCGACCGGGGCCATTTCCAGATAGCAGAGCTCTCTGGATGGTCGACCGCCCGGTCGACCGGGCCACCAGCCCAGGCTGCGTGCACGTCTTGTGCACGTCGGTCGACCGATCCGGTCGACCAGCAGACAGCCAGGTCCAACTAATTATGGATTGAAAACTTGTCTTTTTGGCTACTAAAAAATACCATAAAATACACATAAATTCCACAAAAATATGTTCTTATTAGATCTTTGAAAAGCAAATATGTGTGACAAAAATTCAATACATATTTCAAACAATTTGAACCATTTTTGTGTTCTTGAAATTTTGCCTTAAATAAAAATCTGTATTTTCCAAAACTTGAATTTTTGAAATGGAAAACCGTTTTCTCCAAAACTCATATAAATACAAAAACATGATATTGAAATAAATTTTAAGCATGTTGTATATGGATAGAATCCAATATACATATAAAGATTTATATCTATGTTTTTGACATGAAATCCAAAATAAGTTTTGTTTAAATACAAAACTCCAACTCATGAAATAGACTATCAAGGTAAGTTTTTCTAAATAGATGAAGCATGGATGTATATAGATCAAATCTAATATACATTAAACCATGTAAACTTGTTTTGATTCTATCTATTCATGAAAATCATATATATGAAAAATCGAAACCGGTTAAACCGAAAACCAAACATGAAACTTTAAACAAGTGTGTGTATTTTGAACTTGAGCATATCAACACTATCTAATCTTTACACAATATCTAAATAAAATCTTAAATTAAACAAACCGACGTCTTCTTGTAGAACTCCGTCTCTAAGTCGACTCGATCCAAACACGATCCAACGAGCTTGACTCCAACTGGGTGCTAGATTAGATCTTGACGCGCGAGCTCTTGAATCACCATGTGAAAGCTCCAAAACACCTTTATTGAAACTAATCACCTACTAATATCTTGATCAAATATCTGAAACTAAATATCACAAGATTATTAGTAAACAATAACTACATGGGTTAATCATCATCAAAACTAGAGTGAAGGGCTTCTGGGCCAGCAGATGTGACCAAGTCCCTTAAGATTTTTAGCAAACCCTTAGCTATCAACGGATTTGGTGTGCCTTTACCAACTACCGTTTAAGTTGGGCTAGCCATACTATTCCCCTCAACATGATGAGTTGTCGAAGACTTATGTTAGACTTAGAAACCAACATTTTCCTTTATCCTTAGCTGTCAGAAGTGTCGAATGTCCATAGATACACTAGAGAAGAGTAACAAGGCTAAAATTAAAGTTTTGCATTTTGTTTCTTCTTCAATGTTTACATCATATATTATGATGTAACCAGCGTTTGATCGGCTCGACACTGATTGACCGTGATGTGATCCAGTGAAGGAAGAAAGAAGCTTTTCTTTGTCGTTCTTTTAAATATTTTGGATCTAGAGTTTTGATCAGAGGTATAGTATTAACCTGATCAGGAGAAGAATGCTATCAAGGATAGTATTTCTTCAAGAATTTGTCATTGATTGGCATCATGAGCGTATCAACGTCTAGGGTTATAAGGCGATATGCACCATTTGAATAGACTGACTCCACTACAAATAGTCCTTCCTATTCGGACTAAAATTTTTCTTTGGTCTTATGCGTCATAACCATGGGTCTTCTGACGGCTAAGATAAGGTCACCTTTCTTGAAAGTTGATTGTAAAATGAAAGCAATGAGAATTACCGTCTAGCTTTGGGCTAACGGGTCGTGTCCACGAGAAGGAATGCGATAGAAGCTTTTCGATGAATTGTTAAATAACAAAGAATATTGTTTATGTTTTTCTTTCTTTTCTTTATATTGAAAAGAGAATGGAAAGAAGGGAAGTTATTAAAAAAAATTTAAAACTTGGAAAAGGCTTTGGAAGTGATCTTTAAAAAACTTGAAGAGTATTTTGTTGATTTTAATATAGGAAGAAGATCTAGGCTCACTATCTTACTACTCAATGATGTGTTCTTCTCTTGAAATTCTTAGTTCCTCAACTTGATCATAGGCAAAAACTCAAGTTTTAGTTTCGAAAGTCTTAAGCAAAGCAAATAAGATTGTTTGGAAAAGTTTAACTCTTTTTCTTAAGAAATCCTCTTGAACTGAATATTAAATCATCAAGTTTTCTGTCAAGTATGAAATAAAAGCAAGTTCAAGTGATATTTTAAGAGAAATAGAAGTTTAAAAATCCAAACCCATCCTCATGTGCCTTCAAGAAGACTTTCAAAGAAGAAAGGCTTAGTTTAAGGCATATATATGATTCCGTTGGGTTCTTTTTATCAAAAACCATTCAAAACAAGAGGGATCGAAGAGAGGGACGATAGTGAGCCCAGAAAACAAGTTTAGCTACTCATGAATGATGTAAAATAAGACATGTAAATATAACTAGACATATCTGTGAACTGGAGTAGTAGAGAAGAGAAAGCTTGATCCTTTATTGATGTCACTTCAATATTCAGATTACAATCACTCTATTCCTCTCTCTCACTAGTATTTGGACTGAACTACAAATTAGAAAACATAGATACAACTTCTCTATACTATCTAACAAAGAACCTAAACCCTAAAAATAAAGAGAAAAACTTAAACTAATTTCGGTCCCTTTTTCTCTGAAAAATAAAGTATTTATAGGAGAAAACCAAATGAGGGAGGGCGTACGAAGATAGGGAGAGTAAACGCTCCCCAACAGAAATAACCAAGCCGCGAAAACACGGCTTTGGCCACGTTTTCACGACCATGATGTGGCCAAGTGGCCACCGCTGGTTGGTGGGTCTTCTTTGGTTGGTGATACACTTTTATCTCCTGCTGGCTTTCCTATTTCAGCTCTAGGATTTGACAAAACGGTCTTTGATCTTTGGCTTTAACCATTTAATTTGGAAAGATTTATTTTAACCGATTTTTAACCTCTCTGATTTGTTATGATCTGCCCTGATTTTCTAATTTCAAATTAATTCTGAATTAAATCAGAATTTGATGGGCTTTTGGGCTCGTTTCTCTTTCCTTTCCTTTAGCAATGGGCCTGCATTTTATAAAGAAAAATAAGACTTATTAATATAATTTATTAGATAATAAATATGGTAATGTGATAATATATATGCAATATATGTGACCAATCACATCCCCACACTTATCTTTTGCTCGCCCTCGAGCAAAACATCAAAACTAATCCTAATCAATTATTAAACCACTTTCACAGGTCACTCGATTGCACTGAGCATGTGCAATATGCCGTTAAACCTCTAGGTTACCCCTAGAGGATGAGTTTTGTCTCGTGACGGTTTTCAGTGGATTGCACCCACAAAATCCATAAAGAAAGAGAAAAAATGTTAGTGTTTTCGAAAAGCATTTTGAAAAGAGAGAAAATATTGAAGTATATTTGTAACAGTTCAAGTGATCTATAAGTTATAGGAATATCGAATTTTTCATTCCTAAACTTAGTCTTTATTCAAAAATATGACATCATTCAAAGTAAGGAGTCAAATTGTATTTCTCATATAGTCTATTACTTTACCATGAGTCATATGCACCTTCGTGACCGTGAAGTTTGACTAAGGGTTCTTTAACATTAACTCCTATGCCTTATTTATATTTATTTTTGGTGGTATTTGTTCCTCAATTCTATTAGGCTTTCTAATCTGCCCATGTAACGAGCCTTCAATCGGTGACACCCAAACCGGACAGTCTTAG
Source organism: Agave tequilana (assembly GCA_038442645.1). Taxonomy (NCBI): domain Eukaryota; kingdom Viridiplantae; phylum Streptophyta; class Magnoliopsida; order Asparagales; family Asparagaceae; genus Agave; species Agave tequilana. Next base: position 108,331 of record JAVJIF010008641.1, read on the forward strand.
GGCACCAGGTAAGAAAACACCCCTAAGGACTTAAACACTCGAGAAGTCAAGGTCACGAAACCAAGGGTTTTTATTTATAAAATGTACCCCTTAGGCGTGAATACTTATGCTTCATGAGGCACAAATGCCCAGCTTAATCAGAGGATTTATATATATATATATATATATATATATATATATATATATATATATTATATATATATATATTCAAACTTATCTTATTATCTTTTGCATAAATACCAAGGCTTTCTTAGGCCAAAGTACTTAGCTAATCAATAATTAGATTTCTTTATTTTCATAGATATACATATATTTTTTTCTTTTATTTTTATAAGGCATAAGAATCTTTATTTTTGAATCCTAAGTGTGTAAGTGTATAAGGTGTGCATATTTTTGCAAGGTAAAGATCAAGACTAAATTATCTTTATCAATTTTTTTCCTAACCCTAAAAATCAAACAAGTTATCTTATTTTGACCAAGTATAAGAAATCCTAATTATGATTTTTCTATTCCTTAAAATTGACTTAATTACTTACAAAAAAATATATCAAAATATTGTTCTTTTCTTTTAAAAAGTTATATATATATATATATATATATATATATATATATATATATATATATATATATATATATATATATATATTTCTTTTTTTCTTTTTTTTGTTATATTAGTCCTGTTAAAGCCCTCCCCCACACCTATCTCATGCATTGTCCGCAATGTATTGAAGAAATGTATAAATGCATGAAATGGAATGTAAAAAAGGTGCATATATATTTGATTGAGTTTTTCATGCACACAAAATATGGAATATTAGATTTAGAACAAGATGTGCAAGGTGCTCAATTCTAATCCGCGGTAGCAGTGGCTATGCGGGTCGTGATCCTCAGGGAGGGACTAGCGATAGAAGCTTGTGAAGCAAGTTATCTCTTTTTTATTTATTTTTTATTTACAATGGTATTTACAATGAAGTGGGAGAAATAAATTGGAAAGAAGTGGAGTTTGTCATCTAATCTAAAGAAATAGAAGAAAGGAAGAAGATTATAAACTAGAAAAATACATACCTACCTCTTCAGTCCTGCTTACCTTTGATCCTTTTGCTACGACTTACTTTGTCTTCGAAGGCGTTCAAGCATGGGATATAGGATCTGTTCATCGCCATAAGCCATCAAGGGCTCTTCTTCGGCTAAGCAGTCTCGAAGCGACCAGTTCTCACGGTTTGCAAGACATCAGAGAAAATAACCCAAAATAGAAGAACAAGAAGAAAACAACAATAGAAGAATAATAAATAAAAAGAAACAAACTTCTAATTGATTTTATTAACAATGAAGGAAAGGACTACTTACATCGATGTCACCTCAATACAAGCTAATCTCCTTCCTCCATGAAAATATCATCTCCTCTCAGTTACATAAAAAAATAAAAATTACAAAAGGAAAAAGAAAAACTTAAACTAGCCTAAAAGAAACCATAACTTTGCACTGGATTCTCTGTTGAATTCTCCACGCTCTCTGTGTTGCATCTGCAGGGGTATTTATATGTGCAGAAGGAGGTAGAGTCCCGGGACGACTCTACCAAAAAATCTTAACGCCAGAGTCGATTGGATTCCGCGGAAACGCGGCTTGGGCCGCGTTTCCGCGGCCTGGTAGTGGCAGATGGCCACGTGCGGCTTCCCCTGGTCCGTCCATCTGGGCGTTGTCTTCTGGAAGTTGCATCCTGGCTCTTTATCTTGGGATTTCGAGATAACTTGAGAAGCAAGTTACCTAGATCTCAAATCTCCCAATATCTTTTTAAACGAATTTCCTTATCTTTGCACTCTCTTCTTTGGCTTTTATCCTCATCCTGCAAGTGTTTAGGGTTGAATAGAAGTCTATCCTTCCCTCTTCTTTGTATTTGCAACTATTGCCCTTGTGTAATTGCAATTTTGACATTTAATAATTGCAACCTTTGCATTGGGCTTAAATATGGGCTTTTGGGCTTCTTTTGAGGCTTTATTTCTTTATTTTTATTTCTCAAGGCCTGCACACAATAAATCATAAAATATTAGTAAATGTGCAGAATTATATGAATAAATATGAAAATGTGATGGTAAATGTATGTATAAAAATGCACTTTTCACTACCTATCAATATTATACAAAAATATGTACAACATTATGTTTCTCCCACACCTAGATCTTTTTCGATCTCATCCCTCTAGCTCTCTTTCCATTATTCCAATGGGTTCTCTTTATAGGGCATAGTGGGGAGGCCAATTGTTTTGTCATTTTAGCTCGCTTCCTCCCCAGTCTCACCTTCTTTAAGCTTTTCTTCCTCATATTTCTACATCCATTATTCAAAAATTGATCATCATCACACTTCTCAGTTGAAATTTTCTCACTATGAATGCCTAGGAATTCTAACTCAGTTCCATACATTTCCTCAAAACTTAGGTCAACACTGTCCCCTGGAGGTGTGTATTTAACCAAAATATCCCTAGTCGGTTCATCCAAACACATGAGTTCTTCTTCGAAGAGGTTTTCAAAGAGTAGGTCAATTTGAGGTTCTTGAATTATATTCTCATGCGATATATCATTAATTGGCTCATCGAAAGTGAAGATATTCAAATCAAATTTCCTTTTTTTTAAAGGAGACTCTAAAATTAGGATCTCTGACATATGCCTTCTCATTAAGATAATTGCATTCATTTTTAAATAATTCATCAAGAAGCAGAGACTCATTTTTTATACCTTCACTTTCTTCATCACAATTGTTTTCAACAAAGTTTACCTCAAATGTTTGGTCTCTTATCTTACGAGGTTGTTTTTCGAGGTTGAAGACATTGACTTCTCTAGTCATATTCCCAAAGGTTAATCTCATAGACTCATTCCTACAATTGATAATAGCATTGGCAGTAACAAGGAATGGGCGCCTAAGATAACAGGAGTTTGAGCCCTAAGATTGGACACAGGTTATGTCTCAAGAACTATGAAATCAAATGGGCAGATAAACTCCCCGACCTGGATAAGGACATCATTAATTTTTTTCTTTGGAACTTTTATAGAACGGTCAGCCAGTTGGATTGTGACTCGAGTTGGACTAAGATCGCCCAACCTGAGTTGTTGATAAACTGAGAGTGGAAGCAGGTTGATACTTGCTCCCAAGTCAAGAAGTGCATGACTAATCTCGGCTTGTCCTATAGTGCAGGCAATGGTGGAATAACCCGGATCCTTATACTTGACAGGGATCGGACTCGACAGTAGCTCACTAATGTTAGCAGCTAAGAAGAATTTCTTGGGTACATTAGTCTTTCTCTTCTTGGTGCACATGTCCTTAAGAAATTTTACATAGAACGGGACTTATTGGATGGCATCAAGGAGTGGCACATTTATCTTCACTTGGTTGAAGATCTCAATTATTTTATCCATAAGTGGATTCTGCTTGTTGTTCTTTAGCCTATTGGGAAATGGTACTATAGGCTTGTACACCTGACTGGTTGACTTATCTGCTTCAGATTCGCCAGATTTGGAAGGATTGGGACTAGATGAGGTGGATGCTTGAGTGTGATTGTGCTGACTAAGATTGAGTGTGTTGATACTTGATTATCAACTTTCTTTCCCGACCTCAATGTATGAACAGCATTATATTGATTCAATGATTGATCCTCAGCCAAATGAACTTGTTGAGAATTCCTAGGATTTATAATTAGTTGCCTGGACAAGGTACCCTTTTGCCTCTCATTCTGTGGATTGGCTATTTGGCTCATTTGACCCTCTAGCCTCTGTATTATTTGCATGAGAGAATCTTAGTTTTTCATATATCTTTTCATATTTCTCTCAAAATCAGCCATTCTCCTTTTAAGTTGAGGATTCTGGAAGGAAGATGGTGGAGCTTGGTTGGGAAAGTTTTGTTGATAATTTGAAAATTGTTGGAAGAATTGTGAGGGTAATTTGGAAAGTTGGGTTGATGATTGGAAGAATTATTGGAATGATGGAAGTGGCTTGCATGGTTCGACCGTGGGTGGTCATTATTGTATTGGCTCCATGAGAAATTTGGGTGATTCTCCAGCCAGGATTGGCTGGTGCGTAAGGATCATTGTTCGGCCTTGAAAAGGCTGCATTCATCAGTTCTGAAAAGTGTTGTTGAGCTTGAAACACAGGATACTCCTCAAACATATAATTCATGGCTTGACAATAAGTACAACACTGAGTTAGAATTTGGTTTAGGCTGACTGAACTTGGTTCCTTAGTTTCTAAAGCTTTCAGTCTTCTCGCTAGGTTAGCTAATTTTACCTCATTAGCCATGGATGATTCAAAATGGAGACCTCCTTTTCAAGAGATGGAGTTTAAATTCCTAGAGCTTTCACTAGGTGGTTCCCATTAGATGGTCTTTTCAGCTAGATTCTCATATAAATCTCATCCTTCATTCTCATTCTTCTGCAAGAATCTCCCTTGTCCCATGCATTCTAAGAGGGTCTTGGTTGAGTAGTCTAAATCGTCATAAAGAATTTGGCATTGTCGTCATTCTCTATTCCATGATGAGGACATTGGACAAGGAGGTCTTTGAAGCGTTCAAAGTACCTCCAAACTGGTTCACTAGGTTCTTATTTGAACTATGATTGGTCACTAATATTGCACATTTATTATCATATTCTTCCACTTATTATAGAATAAAATCTGCATTTTCCTAATTAAATGTTTAATTTATTTGCAAGCCCATTCCTAAAGGAGAGTGAAGAGAAATGAGCCCAAAAGCCCATCAAATTCTGAATTAAATCAAAATTAATTCGAACTCAGTAAATCAGGGAAGATCAGGTCGGTTCAGATCGGTTGAAAACCAGTTCGAACAAATCCCTACAAATCGATCGGTTGAAGCCAAGGATCAAAGACCATTTCGTCAAAATCCCGGACATAAACTACAAATCCAGATTAAGATAAATACAAATCGAGAAACCGGGGAGCACCACCAACAGGGTGTGGCCACCTGGCCACACCCTGGCCGCGGAAACGCGGCCAAAGCCGCGTTTTCGCGGCTTTGTTGGAGAGTTAGGGGGAGCGTTTGCTCCCCCTATCTTCATACGCTCCTATAGGTTGGGTTTTGCCTATAAATACTGGGATTTTCAGAGCCTACAGGGGACGTTCATGCAGAGATAGGAATTAGTCCAGTTTTTTACTCTTTGTAGTATAGGTTTTTGTTTTCTTTTTATGTAATTTAATTTGTATGTAAGCTTAGGTTAGATTGAGATTCATGTAAGTAAGAGAGAGAGGCTTATGTTGAGAGTGACACCGATGTACCCTCCTCCTTTCTTCCATCGTTTCTGCAAGCAATAAAAGGTATTTTTTTTTATGTTCGTCTTTACTTTGTTTTCTTCTTCTTCTTTCTACTTTACCTCTTTTGGTTTTGATGAGCATGCAAGTGAATCCAGAAGCATAAGTATAACAATGTTGTGTGAGTGCTAACGATAATTCATGGTGATGTTCTCCTCCTCAAGACTCTGTATCATTTCATGCTTGTTCGTCTTGATGATGTAATACGACTGGGGACTGAGCTCGATCCTATGGCTTATGCGTTGAACGCCTCCGAAGTAAAGTAGAACATGCAAGGGTTTCAGGTAAGTCATCAACCAAACTAGGTATGTATTTCTTTAATCTTCTTTCTTTCCTTTTATTTCTTTAGTTTAAATCACCAACACCCACTTCTTTCATCACTCCTTTTCCATTTCTTTGTAAATAATCATTCTCCATATTTCTCCACCTTCTCCATCTATTGCTTTCTTTCTAACTTAACTATAACTCCATTTTTCTCTTTTCTTTTTAAAGAACCAAAGAAGAACTTTAACCATTAATTGTAACTTAAAAGAGGACTTACTAAAAAGCTTTATTACTAGTCCCTCCTTGTGGATCACGACCCGCATAGCCACTTGCTATTGCGGTAGAATTGAGCACTTGCACATCTCTATTTTTAAGTTCTGAAATACCGTATTTTTGTGCAGGTTCAACCTCAATTAAATTTTGGCGCCGTTGCCGGGGAGGGACGGTAAGTTACTCTCTTTAAAAGTTTACATTTTTGGTTAACTTTCTTCTTTGTTTTTTTTGTACAGATTCAACAACAAGGAACTCTTGCTGCAGTGGACATATAAGTGGCCTTGGACTCTGCTCAAGAAAGCAGAGCCAAGAAGCCCTCAGATTTGCTACAATCCTGTGGCAAACTGAGTGAACTACTAACCTGTATTTTTTGCAGGTTGGCTGAATTGCATAGTTAAATATCTGTAGCATTTATTTCCTTGTTTGACTCACTGTATATATGTTTCTAACACAACAGTAAAATGATGATTGTAAATGCTAAAAAATGATTTAGACTTTGCATTTAGGCACGTGTCTATTTCATTACATTTTCTATTTACTGTTGAAGAGTGCTGGAGCAAAGGTACGTGTGCATAGCATTTAGTATAAGAACACTTTTGGATTGTTTACATTGCTTAAGTGTTGCTTTTCTTGTACACTGCACTAAATTGATCTAAGGGCTTGTCCTATAAACAAGATAAGGTGGGGAAGTCATTATCCTCCCTTAGCCCACAAACAATCTCCTCACTCACTAACCCAAGCCTAACTAAAAATGAGTAGACGTTGGCCCTAGGGACATCTCGGACTCAATTAGGAGATTATCCTAAGGGAAAAAGGTGTTGGAATTTGACTCCTGCCAAATCAGTGTCTAGGAAGGGGATTAAGGCCGAAAGCCCGAAGATTGGTGGTTATTTAATTAAGGAACGTCTTTGACGGATAACCTCCCACCAATCTTGCCCTGACCTGGCTGATTAGCTTGTGGTCAAAGTCTGCATTATACCTCCCGTGGACAGTCTAACCAGTTAGGAGTCGTCTAGGTCATAGGTCTGCCCTAACTTAGGTTAGAATTTTTTTCTTTTTGTTTGCTTATTTGTTTATTTTCTTTTTTTTTTGTATTTTATTGTGTGATATGGCTTATAATAACAATTTTTTCAATTTTAATAGTAATCCATATTACACACCGACCTTTTTTTCGAATATTACCAACCCGGCATATCATAACTTTAACCAACCTAGTGTGCCGGATTTGTCTTATCCGAATCAGTATAACCCATGCCCCCAATCTTATAACCATAATTTTCAGAATAATTTCAACTCTTCATAGAGTCAGTTGGGATTCACCTCCCCCGAGTCTAATTTTCAACCAACTTGTCCTCCTGATCCACCTAGTCCACAATATTTTCAAGATTCATACTCAGTTCCACCAGTCCAAAATAGAAAGCCATCAATTTGGAAATGAGTATGCGTGAGTCCAAACAAAAATCACAAAATCTGATGGACTCACAATTTCACCATCAATTCCAAGACAACACTTCATCTTTTCAACATAACAATGAACCAATCAACTATGAAAGATGCTTGAAGCCATGACTCAGGCTCAAAACGCTCGTAATCGTGACATAGATATGATGGTTCAATCTCTACGTTCTCACCGTTTGGTCAGTTCTGATGTCCGTAACCATTCTATTAGAGCCGAAGAGTCGTGTTATTTTGGAACACAAGGTTCCATTTCAGCACAATTATTTGAACTTGCCCAAACTCCAATTTTGAAAGTGACATTGACAGTTTGGCAAGTTATCCCTTTCCTGAAATTAAACTTGAAATGAATATGATCATGAACCTCAACTTAGTGATTCAATTCTACTTCATGATTCAATAATGACTCCGGTGTCTTCACCTGATTTCAATCTTTTTCCCGAGTCAACATTGGATCCTGTGCCAATTCATTATGAAATTGAATCACCCATCTTTAATGATCATATTGAACTTGACCAATTTTACACTTTTGAAAGTCCTATTGACAAATTGGCAAGTTCTCATTTTTATGACATTGAACTCAATGAGAAATGTGACCTAGATTCTCAAATCGTGATCCAGTTCAAATTCCCGAATCAATATTGACTCCTGTTTGTTACCCGACTTGAGTAATATTTTAGAGTCAGTTTTGATTCCCACAACTATCATTCTTGAACTTGAATCACCAATATTAAGTCACATTCCATTGTTGAAAAATAAATGTGGACTTGAGTTTCAACATCTTGACTTGGACCCACTTCTTGAATCAATCTCGACTCCTGAGCCTTTACTTGACTTAAGTCACCTTCCTGAGTCGGTATTAGTTCCTGTACTTCCTGAGTCCAAGTCAATCATTCTATCTTTTCACATGCATTCTAAGAGGGTCTTGGTTGAGTAGTCTAAACCGTCATAAAGAATTTGGCATTGTCGCCATTCTCTATTCCATGATGAGGACATTAGACAAGGAGGTCTTTGAAGCGTTCAAAGTACCTCCAAACTGGTTCACTAGGTTCTTATTTGAACTACATGATGTTTTTTCTAACGAGAGCGGTATTATGAATTAGATAGAATTTCTTCAAGAACACCTTGATGAAACCATCCCAGGATGTGATAGAGCCGACCGCTAAGCTGTAAAGCCATTTCTTGGCTAAGTCCTTAAGAGCAAATGGGACAAATCTCAACCTAATAGCATCATCTACACAGTGTGAAATTTCATCATTAAGCATACTTCCTCAAATTCTCTTATGAAGAAATAAGCATCTTCAGACTCTAAGCCATGGAACTTGGGGAGTGTGTTGAAGAATTGTGACTTAAGCTCAAAGATGTGTTCACCAATCGATAGAAATTAGATGCAGGATGGAAGTGAGGTTCTAATGGGATAGAACCTATCCTGCAAAGATGTCGGTTGAGCCATAACCGAATATGGTCTTGGTTCGAACTTGGGAGGTGGTGTGTTTTTAGTTAACCTAGATGAATTAGGGTCTCTTGACCATACTTGCATACACAAACACAATCACAAACAAGTTCACCAATAGTCAACAAGATAAAAAAACTAAGCCTAGTCTAAGGTAACCTTGACCTAGACAACTCCTAACTGGTTGATTGTCCATAGGAGGTATAATGTAGACTTTGACCACAAGTTAATCAGTCAGGTGAGGGCAAGATTGGTGGGAGGTATCCACGCAAAGGCGACGGGCCTAATTAAGCCAAACCACCAGCCTTCGGGGTTTCTCCCCTCAACCCCTTTCCTTAGATACTGATTTGGCAGGAGTCAAATTCTAACACCTTCCCCCTTAGGATAATTTTCTAATGAGTTCGAAATATCCCTAAGGCCAATATTTATCAGATTTTAAATTAGGCTTAGGTTGTACGTGCTTGGAGATAGTTTGTGGGCTAAGGAAGGGTAATGACTTCCCCACCTTATCTTGATTTGGGTTTTGCCCTTAAAATTGATTGTGATATAGAAAAGTAACATTCATAAGCAAATATCACCAAGAATGTTTCCTAAACTATATGCTATGCACACATACCTGTCTCCAGCTATCTTCAACAGTAATCTTAAAATAAACGTAAATAGACAAATGCCTAGAATGCAAGTTTAAATATTTTTAAGCAACTAGCAATCAATCAAATTACTGTTGGATTAAAACCAGGGAGTGTGAATATCAGATATAGTAAAAATAATACAAAAACTGTATTTTTGCAAAGAAATATGTCCTGCAAAAAAGAGTTTTTAGTAGTTCAAAAAAATTTCAAACTTTTGCGCTGCAATTTCTTGAAATTTTGTTTCCTACTTTCGAGAGTAGGGGCACAGAATAGCGAGTCTTTTCCTGCAAAGCTTGAGTACTAAATCTGATTCCTTTACGTCCCTGAAATAAGACACCAAACTTGTTAGAAAATAATTACATCGTTCCCTCCCTAGCAACAGCGCCAAAATTTGATTGCAAAATGAAAGTAATGAGAATTACCGTCTAGCTTTGGGCTAACGGGTCATGTCCACGAGGAGGAATGCGATAGAAGCTTTTCGATGAATTATTAAATAATAAAGAATGGTGTTTGCGTTTTTCTTTCTTTTTTTTATATTGAAAAAGAGAATGGATAGAAGGAAGTGATTTAAAGAAAAATTTAAAACTTGGAAAAGGCTTTGGAAAAGGTGATCTTTAAAAAACTTGAAGAGTGTTTTGTTGATTTTAATATAGGAAGAAGATCTGGACTCACTATCTTACTACTCAATAAAGTGTTCTTCTCTTGAAATTCTTAGTGCCTTAACTTGATCATAGGCAAAAACTTAAGTTTTAGTTTCGAAAGTCTTAAGCAAAGCAAATAAGATTGTTTGGAAAAGTTTAACTCTTTCCTTAAGAAATCCTCTTACACTGAATGTTAAATCATCAAGTTTTCTTTCAAGTATGAAATAAAAGCAAGTTTAAGTGATATTTTAAAATAAATAAAAGTTTAGAAATCAAACCCATCCACATGTGCCTTCAAGAACACTTTCAAAGAAAAAGGCTTAGTTTAAGGCATACATATGATTCCATTGGGTTCTTTACATCAAAAATCATTCAAAACAAGAGGGATCGAAGAGAGGGATGATAGTGAGCCCAGAAAACAAGTTTAGCTACTCATGAATGATGTAAAATAATATATGTAAATAAAACTAGACATACCCGTGAACTGGAATAGTAGAAGAGAAAGCTTGATCCTTTATTGATGTCACTTCAATCTTGAGATTATAATCACTCAATTCTTCTCTCTCTCTCTTTCTCGCTCACTGGTATTTGGACTGAATTACAAATTAGCAAACAGATATACAACTTCTCTATACTATCTAACAAAGAACCTAAACCCTAAAAATAAAGAGAAAAACTTAAACTAATTTCCGGTTCCTTTTTCTCTGAAAAATACAGTATTTATAGGCGAAAACCAAACGGGGGAGGGTGTACGAAGATAGGGGGAGCAAACGCTCCCCCAACAGAAACAACCAAGCTGAGGAAACGCGGTGTGGCCAAGTGGCCACACTTGGTTGGTGGGTCTTCTTTGATTGGTGATACACTTTTATCTCCTACTGGCTTTCCCATTTCAGCTCCAGGATTTGACAAAACGGCCTTTGATCTTTGGCTTTAACTACTTGATTTGGGAAGATTTATTATAACCGATTTTTAACCTTTCTGATTTGCCATGATCTGTCCTGATTTTCTGATTTCGAATTAATTCTGAATTAAATCAAAATTTGATGGGCTTTTGGGCTCGTTTCTCTTTCCTTTCCTTTAGCAATGGGCCTGCATTTTATAAAGAAAAATAAAACTTATTAATATGATTTATTAGATAATAAATATGGTAATGTGATAATATATATGCAATATATGTGATCGATCAAAAGTCCGCTCCTTGACTTTCTTGTTGAAGGCTCTGCTAATCCGAACTTGATAGAGCTCAATTTGTTGTTGACCTTGCAGACGTTTATTGTCTAAAACCTCTAGTTCCTGGAGTCGCAATTGATGCTTCTCATTTGTCATCTCTGTTATTAAGGCGACGTATAGAGATGGGATCTGGAGCTCTAGTGGTAGTACGGCCTCGCACCCGTATACCAAAGAGAATGGTGTGGCTTTCGTTGGAGTTCACACTATTGTGCGATAAACCCATAAGCATTCACCTAATTTATCGTCCCAGTCACGTTGGCTCTTGAAGATAAATTTTTTGAGAAGTTTTCCAATGGTCTTGCTTTCAACAAGACCGTTAGCGGCTGGATAGTATGCCATTGAAGACACACTCTGAATTCTGAACTTATTGCAGAACTTTTGAAAGGCTTGGCTGATGAACTAGGGCCCATTATCATGGACAATTTGTCGTGGTACGCCAAAGTGGTAAATGACTTGATATTTAACGAATTTGATCACGTCAGATGTCTTTACCTCCCTCGAAGGGATAGCTTCAGCCCATTTAGAGAAGTAATCAATTATGGCTAGAATGAACCGATGTCTTTTGGATGAAGGTGGGCTGATAGGACCAATTACGTCCATTCCCCATATTTCAAATGGCCAGGAAGATATTGTAGAGGGAAGATGTCCTGGTGCTTGGTGGATGAAGTCACCATGGACTTGACAGGCGTGACATCGGTTGGCGTAAGAAATGGCGTCAGGGATCATCTTTGGCCAATAATACCCCAGTCTTTGAAGTATATCTCCAAGTTTTGGACCAGCCTGATGAGCTCCACACATGTCATCATGCGCGTCTTTGAGTATTTCTTATGCCTCCTTTTGTGATAGGCAGCGAAGGAGGATCTCATCATGTGATCAGCGATATAGTGTTCGCGTGATCGCATTGTAGTAGAATTTAGAGGCTTTCCTTCTAATCGTAGCCGCCTCTTATAGGGTCATCAGGAGAGATGCCGCACAATACATAGTCGATGTATGGGAATCACCAGTCCCTAAACTCTAAAGCTGTTGAAGTCTCTAGAGCTTCTTTGATTTGACGGTCTCATGTTGGCTTTTGGTGATCTTCAAAAGCGAATCATGGGCAATACAGGTCATGGTTATAGATGAGTATTTTCTCTACTGCGCCGGCTAGAAGAGCCAAGGAAGCAGCAAGAGACGCCAGTGCATCTGCGTGCGTATTTTACTAGTGAGGTACATGGTCGATGTAAAAGTTTCTGAACCTCTCAGCCATGTAGATAGTTGCGTTGGAATAGGGTACAAAGTCTTCATGCCTGACTTTGTACTCTCCGCGAACTTGGTTAACGATGAGCTTAGAGTCACCGTATGCTTCAAGATTTTTAACGCCAATCTCATTGGCGATTTGCATCCCGATCAAGAGAGCATTGTATTTCGCTTCATTGTTGGAATATGACTCAGTTAATGAGAATGCACGAGGGATTATATAATTCTGTGGGGAGACAAGGACTATGTTGGAACCTGACATGTTCAAGATGTTGAAGCTTCTCCAATTACAAGATTTTGATGATTGACGAACACGACTACTACATGATGATTGCTCTACCTCAGATGGAGTTTACTGAAGCTTATGGGTGTTTGTGGAAGTTGGTGTGTAACTTAGAAAGTTTTGTAATAGCCTTGATAACTTACACACAAACTTAACCTTTCCAAGTCGACTTATCCCATTTATCTAGTCGACTACCCCAATGTAGTCGACTTGCCATATAGCCCTAGTCGACTAGTCCACTTTGAACAAAAACCCCTAACTCTCTGTTTGGACTCTGTGAGTCAATTAGTCGACTTATCATTTCTATCTAGTCGACTAACAGATACTCTAGTCGACTAGTCCCTTTTTCAAGTCGACTAATCCTGGACAAAAAATATTTCCAACTCTCTGTTTGTCAAATCTAGTCGACCAGCAGTAAACCAAGTCGACTAATCCAAGTTTCAAGTCGACTACAAGGTAGTTACAGTCGACTAAAAACAGTTTTCCAGAAACCTGTGTCTCCAACAGACACTTTCCTAGTCGACTAATATTTATACCTAGTCGACTAATAAGTGAACTTTTGCCTGGCCTAGTCGACTAATTCAGTTTCCTAGTCGACTATAGGCAGTTTCTGACTGTTGGACAGTTATTCTTATCTGATCAAATTGGCAACGTTTTACAACGTTTTAATCCTCTGAATTGGTGTCATAACTTCCCCAACTGACCCTAGTCTACATCTATAAATAGGGAAGTTATTCCTAAGGCCAATTACTAAGTTTTTCAATCAGATTTCCAAAAGCCAAAAATTCCAGATTTCTGAAAACTGAATTTCTCAACTTCTTTCTTCACCAAAAGCCATCTCCTCTTTGTGAAGAACTCTGAAGTAAAACCTTCCTATACAGAACCTTGTCCACTACAAATCCTTATCAAGGCTATAGGAAGATACTGTATTCATTTCAAAGAAGTTTGTACAAGGAGTCTTCTTGGGTATAGAAGATTGTACAAGGTTTGTTCTCTTGGCGGAAGAGAAGTTGTGCACGTTGGCGAAGGGTGTTTTGCCAAGTGGTGCACAAGGTACTTGTTGTAGGGTGTACACAAGGAAAGTAAAGGAAAATCTCAAGCATTTGGCTTGGGGACTGGATGTAGGTCACAAGGACCGAACCAGGATAACTCTCCACTGTTTGCGTTTGTTATTTTCTGTGGTTATCTTTTTAATTGCTTTAATTTCTGCAAGTAATTTGTTTAAAGTTTAATTAACACTATTCACCCCCCCTCTAGTGTTGTTTTGCTTGTTATATAGATCCTACATTTGGTATCAGAGCAGGTTTCAAAGCAAACAATCATACAAGGATGGCAACGGAGTTCCCATCATCCCAATACAAAGAAGGGCATTCTACACAACGTCCACCGCTCTTTGACGGAACCAACTACAATTACTGGAAGTGTAGAATGAAGATCTACTTGCAGTCACTTGATTACGATCTTTGGAACATCGTAGAAGCAGCGTACACAAAGCCTACAACCAACTACAGCGCTTGGAGTGAAGAACAAAAGAAGAGTGCAAATCTGGATGCCAAGGCGATGAACGCTCTCTTTTGTGCCTTAACCAAAGAAGAGTTCAACCGTGTGTCTACATCAACCTCTGCACATCAAATATGGCATACACTCGAGGTAACACACGAAGGTACGAACAAGGTTAAAGAATCTAAATTTCAGTTCTTGTACACAGGTTTGAATTGTTCAAGATGAAGGAGAACGAAACCATATCCGAAATGGTTACAAGGTTCACCGACATCACCAACACTCTTGCATCTCTTGGAAAGGACTTCACTCAAGTTGAACGAGTCCGCAAGATTCTTCGAGCACTCACACCGGAATGGGAGAAGAAGACAACCGCCATTGAAGAGGCGAACGATCTCTCAACCTTGTCATTAGAAAACCTAATTGGTAATCTAATGGCATATGAAGTGCAAATAGAAGAAAGAAAGAAGGACGAACAACAACATCAATCTAAGAAGAAAGTTCTTGCCTTCCATGCATCTTCAGACACGGACAATTCGGATGAAGATGAAGAAGAAATGGCCATGCTTTCAAGGAAGTTCAAAAGGTTCTTAAAACAAGGTAAGTATAATAAAAATAAAGATACTAATGAAATTCCAACTTGTTTTAAGTGTAACAAACCAGGCCATATGAAGAAGGACTGTCCAATGATGAAATCAAAGGAACCTTTCAACAAGTTCAACAAGTTCAACAAGTCCAACAAGTTCAACAAATTCAACAAGATGAAGAAGGCCTTTCAAGCAACATGGGATGATAGCGACTCATCTTCCTCGGACGAAGAAGAAGCAACGGAAACCGCCAATATTTGCTTCATGGCCCAAGAAGATGAGGTACAAGATTATGATGCTTTATTAGAAGCCTTTAATGAACTTTATAGTAATTTCAAAACTGAAAAGATTAGAAATAAAGTTTTAATAAAGGAAAATGAAAAACTTGTTAATGATAATTCAATTCTTGTTTCTCAAACATCATCTTTTATTTCTCAAAAAGAAGAATTTGAAAAAGTTATTATATCTTTAAAAAGAGACAATGAAGTTTTCTTAAAAGAAAATGTTTTACTTAAAAAGGAAACTTTTTCTTTAAGTTCTAGAATTAATATTTTAGATAAAGATATGATAAGTTTTAAAGTTAATATGAAGATCTTTTGAAAAATGTTAATAAGTTTAATAAAGGAAAAGAGAACTTGAATATGTTATTATCTTCTCAAAAAATGTCTAATAACCATTTTGGTCTTGGTTTTTCAAAAGATAACAAGTATAAGCCTAATCATGTTGGTATTGGTTTTTCAAAGACTAATTTTGTAAGATCTACACATGTTCATAATTCATACAATTCTTTTGTAAAAAGAAATGATCTTTCAAAAAGAAGTAGATGCAAATATATATGGGTTCCTAAGAATTTGAATAATATTGATAAGAATATTTATGTTGCATCTTTTATTCATGAAGTATGTAATTCTAAGAATTATGTTTATACTAACAAGTGGAAACCAAATTCCAATTGGATTTGGGTTCCTAAAGGCTAACCTTTTTCGGACCCTATCATGATGGGTACCATATATAATGTTTTATCTTATAGGTACCGAACAAAGAAAAATGGATACTTGATAGCGGGTGTTCCAAACACATGACCGGACATATGCAATTATTGTCCTCCGTTCAAATGAAAAAGGGAGGTACAGTGATCTTTGGCGACAATAACAAAGGAAAAGTTATTGGAACCGGCATTGTTGGTAACTCTTCAAAACCTCTTATTGAAAATGTCCTTTTGGTAAGTGGTTTAAAACACAACCTATTAAGTATTAGTCAATTATGTGATAAGGGTTATAAAATAGTATTTGAAAAAGATGTTTGTCTTATTTATGATGCTAATATGAAAGAGATTTTATTTAAAGGTTTTCGAAACAATAACATATATGAATTGTCAATAGAATGCATGTTTTCAAATGAAAATTTATGTCTTATTGCTTCAAATAATGATTATTTTTTATGGCATAAAAGATTTGGTCATTTGAATATGAAAACCATTTCTAAGATTTCAAAATTTGATTTAGTTAAAGGTCTTCCAAAATTGCTTTCAAAAAGGATTATTTTTGTGATTCTTGTCAATTAGGAAAACAAGTTAAATCTTCTTTTAAATCAAAAGATTTGGTTTCTACAAAAAGACCTTTAGAATTATTGCATTTGGATTTATTTGGTCCTACTCGTGTTTCTTCATTAAACAAGAGTAGATATGTTTTTGTCATTGTAGATGATTACTCACGTTTTACATGGGTGATTTTTCTGAAAAATAAAAATGACACTTTTGATGAATTTGTAAGTTTTTGTAAAAGAATTCAAAATCAAAAGTCTCTAAACATAGTCACTATTCGTAGTGATCATGGAGGAGAATTTGAGAATGAATCTTTTTCAAATTTCTGTAATAAGTATGGTATTACACATAATTTTGCTTTTCCTAGAGCATCTCCTCAAAATGGTGTTGTAGAGAGAAAGAATAGGACTTTGCAAGAATGTGCTAGAACTATGCTTATGGATAGTAACTTACCAAAATACTTTTGGGCTGAAGCCACTTCTACTGCTTGTTATGTTTTAAATCGAGTATTAATTCGACCATTTTTAAATAAAACTTCTTATGAATTGTTTCATGACCGAATTCCAAAAGTTTCATATTTTAAGATTTTTGGCTGTAAATGCTTTATTTTAAATACTAAAGATGCTTTAGATAAATTTGATGCTAGATCTTATGAAGGTATTTTTGTTGGCTATTCTACTCATAGTAAAGCATATAGAATTTTTAATAAAAAATCTTTTACAATTGAAGAATCTTTACATGTTAAATTTGATGAATCCTTGACTAAACTTGTTTCTAATGATTCTCCACATGATGATGATCATATTATAGATTCTCCTAATGAAATATTATTATATCTTCTGTTGATACTAACGTGTCTAAGGATGAAGAGATTCCTACCGAGTTACCAAAGCCTATGTTGAAGTAAGGAATCATCCACAAGATTTGGTAATTGGAGATATCAATCAAGGAGTTCAAACGAGATCCAAGTTGAACTACATGACACAAATTGCCTTCATTTCAATCATTGAACCGAAGAATATCAACGAAGCATGTGAGGACGATTTTTGGATAATCGCCATGCAAGAAGAGTTGAACCAATTTGTGAGAAATGATGTGTGGGATCTTGTGCAACGTCCTACTGATCATCCCGTCATTGGTACAAGATGGGTCTTCAAGAACAAACTCAATGAAGCCGGTGAAGTCATTAAGAACAAGGCAAGGTTAGTAGCACAGGGTACAATCAAGAAGAAGGTATTGACTTCGATGAAACTTATGCTCCTGTTGCAAGACTTGAATCAATTCGTATATTACTTGCTTTTTCATGTTTCATGAATTTCAAATTATATCAAATGGATGTAAAAAGTGCCTTTTTTAAATGGAATAATTAAAGAAACTGTTTATGTAGAACAACCACCAGGCTTTGAACATGAAAAATTTCCTAACCATGTTTTCAAACTTAAAAAAGCTTTATATGGTTTAAAACAAGCACCTCGTGCTTGGTATGATAGATTAAAGAGTTTTCTTTTAAATTCTGATTTCAAAATGGGAAGTGCAGATACAACTCTTTTTATCAAACATGTTAATAAAGATATCTTAATCATTCAGATTTATGTTGATGATATATTATTTGGTTCTACTAATGATGATCTTTGTCAAGAATTTTCTAAGACTATGCAGAATGAATTTGAGATGAGTCACATGGGCGAACTCACTTACTTCCTCGGTCTTCAAATCAAACAAATGAAGGATGGAATCTTCATCTCGCAATGCAAATACGCTAAGGAACTCCTAAAGCGATTTGGCATGGAAAATTCTGGTCACAAGAATACTCCGATGAGTACAACTACCTTTTTGGACAAAGATGAAAGTGGTAAGAATGTCGATCAGAAACTCTATAGAGGTATGATTGGCTCTCTACTTTACATTACTTCTAGTAGACCTGATATAATGTTTAGCGTATGCTTATGTGCTAGATATCAGTCAAATCCTAAAGAATCACATATTAAAGCCGTGAAAAGGATCTTTAGATATTTAAATAACACAGTCAACTACGGTTTATTTTATCCAAAGTCATGCACATTTGATTTATTATCTTATAGTGATGCTGATTTTGCTGGTTGTAAATCTGACCGGAAGAGTACTAGTGGTACTTGTCACTTTTTGGGACATTCACTAGTCTCTTGGTTCAGTAAAAGCAAATTCCGTGTCATTATCAACAACTGAGGCAGAATATATTGCTGCTAGTGTTGCATGTGCACAAATAATTTGGATGAAACAAACCCTACTTGACTATGGCATGAATATCACAAACTCACCTATTATGTGTGATAACACTAGTGCTATTAATCTATCTAAAAATCCAGTTCACCATTCACGTACAAAACATATAGATATAAGACATCATTTCTTACGTGATCATGCTTTAAAAGGTGATATTTCTTTAAATTTCATTTCAACTGATAATCAAGTTGCTGATATCTTAACTAAACCACTTAAAGAAGATACTTTTATTAAGTTTAGAAGAGATCTTGGTATTTGTAATTTTTCAGATTTTTAAACAATTTTTTAGAATTTTTCAAAGTCTGTATTTTTGTGCAAGTTAGTCGACTTACAACTATTATTAGTCGACTTATAAAAGTCTTAGTCGACTTATCAAATTTCCTAGTCGACTCCTGTGAGAAACAGAAAGTTTTTAAGTCGACTATAGAAAACTATCAGTCGACTAGACCTATTATTAGTCGACTAGTCTTGTCCTGTAAGTCGACTAATACTGTGAAATTCTGTTTTTCTGTTTTCGGATTCCTGTTTCAAACCCGACCCAATAACTTAAGTCATGGATCCGTTTACACTCAGATTTAATCCTATCCATTGATTTATATCCAGGATTAATCTTAACCATTGATTTCTTTCTATTACTCTCCTAAACCCTAGAAAATCCCTCATTCTTTCCTTGCAGCCGAGAGTTCAAGTCGACCAGAGGAGATTTAGGGCACCCGGGTTCTGCGAGTTTCTTCCACAGAAATTCCTCCAATTTCTTCCTCAGTTCCACATTTCTGGTATAATCTTTTCACTTTCAGTTCATTTCATCCATATCTACTATCTAGTTGTTCCAATTTCAGTTTTCAACATGTCTCGTTCTAAGAAAACCAAGTTTACCCCAGGTTCTTCCTCTTCCAATGTTGATTTTAGGTCATTTCTGAGAAACCCTGTCCTAGAAAAAGATTATCTTCGTTTGTCTCAGTTAGATATCATACCCGGAAGATTTATCAATTATGATGATTTTTATGATTATGATATCATGTCCTATCTTCGAACTTGTGGATTATATAACATGTTCTCTTCAGAAGTTAAGGATGAATATTATCCTTTTCTCATTTATCTATTCTACACACATTTAAATTATGAAGATAATGAGAATGCAACCTATCTTGAAACCTTTGTTAAGGGTGTCAATATTAAGCTTTCTATCAAGCAAATTGGTCGTATCTTGTCTATTCCCTATTCTGGCCTAACTCTTGATGAGATTGTCATGGATGATGAGGATATCTTAAATCAGATTTTTCTACCTGGTCAACATCTACCAATGACCAACAACAAGCTTAGACCTATTCCCCGTCTAATTGGTAGAATTCTATCTTATAACATCTGTCCTAAGACTGGTAGTTATAACTACTTTTCCAGGGAATTATCGTCGTGTGTCTATGCTATCATGGCTGGACATGACGTTAATTGGGCAAAAATCATATTTGA
This sequence comes from Agave tequilana, assembly GCA_038442645.1. NCBI lineage: Eukaryota > Viridiplantae > Streptophyta > Magnoliopsida > Asparagales > Asparagaceae > Agave > Agave tequilana. The sequence continues at coordinate 128,466 of JAVJIF010008641.1, forward strand.
CACCATGGTCAAATTTCATTCCTCCTTCTTACCATTTGGCGCCTTTCTAACTCCAATTTTTCGGAAGTACAATATTGATCTTGCTTCTGAAAATACTGTTGTCAAGATTTTCGAACTCTTTGATCGTGCTGCCATAAATAGGATGAAATTACCTGATTTTCCTTCTGCAGAACCACAAAAACCACCTTCAAATCCACCAAGTCCTCCACATGGTCCATCTACATCTTCACAACCCGATCCTCCTCCAACTCAACCAAATCCATATGCCGATGCTTTCTATAATTCTATGTCCGCCCAGATAGCATCCATTCAATCTTCTCAACAAGATTTGTTGAATTCTCACTCTCGCATTCTTGAGAATCAGTCTATGATGATGGATAGGCTGCAATCCATTGAGTCTACCCAATCAGCCATAATCAGTCTTCTCAAGATTCATCACCCGCCTCCTCCTCCCGGATCCGAAGATTGAAGCTCTTAGTGTTGGAGTGTCTCTTTTTATGTTATTTTCTTTTGACAGAACTCTTATGTTTTTAGTACTATGTATCTTCTCTTTTTGTTAATGACAAAGGGGGAGAAGTTGTTATGTAAGTGTTTGTGTCACTTTTATGTGTTAAGTGTTTGTGTCACTTTGTGTTGTAAAACTCTGTTATGTTATGTGAGTTTTTATGTTGTGATATGTGTTCTATGTGTTATATGTTCTGTCACATATTTGTGTATCTGTGTCATAATCTGAGAATTTCTGCATATTGTGCAACATTGTGACAAATTCAATCATATTTGACATATATATGTTATGCATACTAACATATAATCATGCAGGTGCAACCTAACATTTTTTGCAGGGACAAAATATTTTTATATAACTTAGTTACTGCAGGGAGTTTTGTTGCAGGGGGAGCCATCATAGACATATGTTGTCATCATCAAAAAGGGGAGAATGTTGGAACCTGACATGTTCAAGATGTTGAAGCTTCTCCAATTACAAGATTTTGATGATTGACGAACACGACTACTACATGATGATTGCTCTACCTCAGATGGAGTTTACTGAAGCTTATGGGTGTTTGTGGAAGTTGGTGTGTAACTTAGAAAGTTTTGTAATAGCCTTGATAACTTACACACAAACTTAACCTTTCCAAGTCGACTTATCCCATTTATCTAGTCGACTACCCCAATGTAGTCGACTTGCCATATAGCCCTAGTCGACTAGTCCACTTTGAACAAAAACCCCTAACTCTCTGTTTGGACTCTGTGAGTCAATTAGTCGACTTATCATTTCTATCTAGTCGACTAACAGATACTCTAGTCGACTAGTCCCTTTTTCAAGTCGACTAATCCTGGACAAAAAATATTTCCAACTCTCTGTTTGTCAAATCTAGTCGACCAGCAGTAAACCAAGTCGACTAATCCAAGTTTCAAGTCGACTACAAGGTAGTTACAGTCGACTAAAAACAGTTTTCCAGAAACCTGTGTCTCCAACAGACACTTTCCTAGTCGACTAATATTTATACCTAGTCGACTAATAAGTGAACTTTTGCCTGGCCTAGTCGACTAATTCAGTTTCCTAGTCGACTATAGGCAGTTTCTGACTGTTGGACAGTTATTCTTATCTGATCAAATTGGCAACGTTTTACAACGTTTTAATCCTCTGAATTGGTGTCATAACTTCCCCAACTGACCCTAGTCTACATCTATAAATAGGGAAGTTATTCCTAAGGCCAATTACTAAGTTTTTCAATCAGATTTCCAAAAGCCAAAATTCCAGATTTCTGAAAACTGAATTTCTCAACTTCTTTCTTCACCAAAAGCCATCTCCTCTTTGTGAAGAACTCTAAAGTAAAACCTTCCTATACAGAACCTTGTCCACTACAAATCCTTATCAAGGCTATAGGAAGATACTATATTCATTTCAAAGAAGTTTGTACAAGGAGTCTTCTTGGGTATAGAAGATTGTACAAGGTTTGTTCTCTTGGCGGAAGAGAAGTTGTGCACGTTGGCGAAGGGTGTTTTGCCAAGTGGTGCACAAGGTACTTGTTGTAGGGTGTACACAAGGAAAGTAAAGGAAAATCTCAAGCATTTGGCTTGGGGACTGGATGTAGGTCACAAGGACCGAACCAGGATAACTCTCCACTGTTTGCGTTTGTTATTTTCTGTGGTTATCTTTTTAATTGCTTTAATTTCTGCAAGTAATTTGTTTAAAGTTTAATTAACACTATTCACCCCCCCTCTAGTGTTGTTTTGCTTGTTATATAGATCCTACAGACTACCCCCACTCCTACTACGATATTTCCCCACGGACCCATTCTTGACGCACCTTCGAAGAAGAGTTGCCACCCCTGTCCTTCGAAAGATGTCTGGGTCAAGCAAACTTCAGGACCTCGTCTGGGAGATTCTCATAAAGTTTGGTCACCCTTGGATCCGGGTGCTCAGCAAGAAATCTGCCACTACCTGTCCCTTCACGGCTTTTTACGGCAGGAATTGCATCTCATATTGGAGAGCAATATTGCCCATTTTGTCAATCGACCATTTAGTGATGATGGCTTTGTCATAAGCAACCTTAAAGGATTGACTTTTGATATGACATGTATAGTTTGGCCCACCAAGTAGTGTCGCATTTTCTGGATGGCGAACCAAACATTCCTTTTCGATCGGGTCGTATCGATGTTCAGCTCCAATCATAGTTCTACTTAAATAGTAGATTTCCTGCTCGTGTCCTTGATCATTATTCTGGGCTAGCAAAGCTCCTAAAGAATGATCCATCACTCGGATGTATATCAGGAAAGGTTTTCTTGACACTGGAGCTGTAAGGACAGGGGGTTGTGTGAGGTACCGCTTGATTTCCTCAAATGCTTGTTGGTAAGCCTCATCCCAAATGAATGAAACACCCTTTTTCATCAATTTGGTGAAGGGTTGGCATCTTTCTGAGAGATTTGAGATAAACCTCCAGATATATTCTAATCGCTCTTGCAATTCTCTAAGCTCCCTGAGATTCCTTGGAGGTTGCATCTCCTGAACAGCGTGGACTTTCTCTGGGTCAAGGTGGATTCCTTTGGATGTAACAACAAACCCTAGGAATTTACCGTTGGCTACCCCCAGGAAGGATTTAGTAGGGTTCATTCTTAACTTATGAGCTCGCTTGATATCGAATACTGTCTTCAGATCTGTTATGTGGATCGCCTTTGGCATGACTTTTTACTGTAATATCTTCAACGTAACATTCCACTGTTTTGCATATATGCTTATGAAAAATTACATTCATAGCTCTCTGATATATTGCCCATGTGTTCTTTAATCCGAAGGGCATGACATTATAGCAATACACCCCCAATGGCATCCTGAAAGATGTATGCTTTTCATCATCAGGGTGCATCTTGATTTGATTGTATCCTGAGAATCCATCCGTGAAGGACATTCGTTCAAACCATACATGTTATCGATCATGACATCTGTAATTGGAAGGGGGAATTTATCTTTAGGATAAGCCTCATTTAGATCAAAAAAATCAATGCAAACTCAGATCTTCTCATTTTTCATGGAACGGGGACGATATTAACTACCCAATCAAGATATTGTTCCTCCCTGATAAACCCAGAGTCTATGAGCTTCTTAACTTCTGACTGGATTGCTTCCATTACTTCTGGACGGAACCGTCATTGTTGTTGCTTGATAGGTTTCGCATCCGGATTGATGTTGAGGTGATGCATAGCCACTTGAGGATCAAGCCCAGGCATATCCTCGTAATTTCAAGCGAAAACATCTATATACTCCCGCACGAGAGATATTAGATCTTTCTTCTCAGAGGGCGATAAGCTTTCGCTTATAAAGATGGGCTTAGGATTAGCCTCATCTCTCAGATTGATCTGGGTGACCTTATCCTCTGTGGGTGGTTCACGTTGTTCAATATCCCAGAGAGTGTTGAGGTGCTTGATCCAAGGATTTATATCTGACTGGATCATTTCTTCATCTCCATCTTCCGGGCGGCTTGTTGAAACTATGTTTATGAAAGTTCTTTGAAGATGTTACCGACACTGACGTCTGACTCCCATGATGATATACCTGAAGAGCGGTAGGTAGTGATATATAACTCTTCAGACTCAGAGACTGACGAGATTTGAGTTGACATATAGCCCAACCTCCTGCAAGTTCGATGGTAATGATCAGGGGCTTTCCCTTTTGGAATGAAGGATTGAAGCAGTGTTCTCCTTCCTTTGCCAATATTCAAGCCAGGACCATTTGTTAGGTCGTACCTCATATTTCCATCATTCTGAGTACATTTGGCTCATAATGAGAGAATTGAGGAGATTCATCGTCGCTTTCCGAGTCTTCACGAGTCATTGATTTGGACTCGACTCTTCCAAAAAGGATTGATTTTTGGCCTTTTCGTCTTCCTGGGACTATGAATAATGATCCTTCCGCATCACTAACGTCTTGATACACCATGAGGGATGACCTTACCGGTACATGCAATGATGTCAGAGCATCTATTACCGACCAGGGGTCATCATCTACATCGGTACTAGTGTCTGACGGCACGAAATCACAAGCAAACATAGAAAAGTAAGCTAAATCTAACTCTTCATTAATATACCACTCGCATACATCATTGGCGGGGTTTTTGACATCGAGCTTATTAATACTCGTTACAAGTGGGTTCAGCTCGCAAAGACATTCTTCCTCTGCCTCTGGTTCAGTGTCAGCTTTATTACCAGAATCTGGTTTCTCTGGCTAGGGGTTCTCGTTCATCTCCAGAGAATCTTGGTATAGGAGGGAGTCTGTGAAGTAGTTCTCTACCCCCTTGAGTGGAAGCCTTTCGGCGATCAACGTTCGGATTTTCCATCTCTGTCAATATACTTCATGACTTGATGGAGAGTGGAAGGGACGATGGAGTTACGATGAATCCACGCTCGTCCCAGCAGCAAATTGTATGAAGTGTCAGTCAATCACATAGCACGTCACTTCAGATCTCAGGTCCCCAATCTGACACTTGAGTTTGATCTTCCCCATTGGGCGCGTACCATTGGCGTTGAAACCATAAATGGTAGTTTGGTTAGTGCTCAATAGGTGGGTGGGGATTCCTAAGTGTTGCATGACCGCGAGGCATAATGCTCAACGCGGATCCTAAATCTACCTGAATGCAGCTTACTTCAGACGATCCAATATACCATGTGAAGTACAGGGCCTATCATGTTTCCCCTTGACCTGCATTTCATTTGGCGTGAAGGTGATGTAGGGGCATTTTGAGAGGCGTGGAGGCAATTTTCTTTGTATTCCTCCTGTGGTCCAGTCGGGATCTGGGCCATAAAGATCTCAACATCAGTTAGAGCTTCCCTCAGAGCTTCTCTTGTTGACTTTGATAGTCTCAGGAGCTCGTAAAGGGTGATCCTAGTCGGGATATTATCCAGTTGAGCTAAGACGTCAAAGCGGCAAGGTGTTGAAGATCCTTCCATGTTGTCCTTTGGGAGAGCCTTGGAATACCGAAGCTCCTTCTGTTTCTCTACAGGTTACTTCGTGGATGGCTTGGTTGGCTCTGGAGTAGGTTTAGGCGGATTTGCTGCCAACTCATCGTATTTCTTCAAATACGACTAACCCGAACGAGTTTCGGCCATGAGCGGTGCATTCAATTCTGCGGTAAGGACGATTGTCTCCTCCTCCAAATCGGTTAGTGAGGGAACACCAGTCTCTACTTCCCGGGAAGAGGCGAACACCACATTGCAAGGTGAAGCTTTTACCTTGCCTTTGGACTTCATGTTGGTAACAGAGTTCACTATCGGCCTCCATAAGGTCTGGATGAACCCACATGATTTCTCCCTGAGGCGTAGGAATAGGCATGAGACCTTTCTCTTGCTGGTGATGCGGGTCTGTATTGATCATTCTTAGTTCCCCTTTTAGGATGGGAACTACTCCCGCTGGTATCGGAGGTTGACTGTTCAGAGATTAATTGTATTGAGAAAGGGTTTAGAGTAAACCGTTGATATCCGTGTACCGATGATCAAAAACTCCGAATGTATATGTAGGTTTACTTTACTCCTTCCGAATCACCGTTCGTAGCATAAGCTAGGACGGGTCGTATCCGCAGGGAGGGTTAGCAATAGAAGCATTCAAGGTTTTTATATTGAAATTTTCGTGAAGAAAATGAAAGTTCTTCTTTGTTTTAAGAAATGAAAAACAAAACGATGTGAAAAGTGAATGGAAAATCTTTGGGGGTTTTGTAAAGGAAAGGAAGAAACGAAAATAAAGATGGAAGGAAAACGAAGATATTTGAAAAGAGAAAGTTTTCAGAAAAGAGGTTTTTTAAGTATGATAGAAAGAGAAGCCATGACTAACTAACATTCTAATTTACTAACTTACTACTCTCGTTAGGTGATGCATGCCTCATATTGATTCATCGGCAATGATATGTCTTGCTTTGCCAAGTCCTTGTATTATCACACGTCGAGGGTGTTTCTTATCTAGGCTAGGCTAGTTGCCTCCTTGAATCATTGGCTCTCTAAATAGATTTTCAACAATGGAACAAGGATAGTCACTGTTAAGGATGCTAAGAAAACATGCAAGATTCATTAGTCTATCAAAGCTATAATAAAGCGATCATGAAATAAGAAACTTGTAGTGTAGTCATTAGCATAGTAAAGTGCTCCATCTTCATGTTCCATCAAGGCCCTTGTTCTAAAGACAAGGCTCTAAGTGAGGCTCACATGAATCATATGGAGGGGAACATAGCATTTGCAAAGAATAGAAAGTAACTCATCTTCATTGGGGGTAAGATAGACTTGTAATTTGCAAGACTAAAAAGAATAAAGCATCTAATGAATCATATAAGTTAGCAATCACCTAAGAGTTAGTAGTTAGTAAAAATTAAAAGTTAGTTAGTCATGTTAATGAATCAGCTAAACATGGGAATAGAGAACAAGCAACAGTTCATTGTAGAAATTAAATAGAAGAAGTAAAAGCTTAAAGAAAATAATGCACTAGAACAAGAAAAGATTGGAAGATTGAAAACTTGATCCTTGTATTGCGTTGTCACCTTCTCCAATTACAAAGATCGCTCACTCTCACTCCCTCTTTTCTGGATTCTAGAAGGAAAAAAAAAAATTACATAAGAGACTAGAAGAAAACCTAGAGAAACCCTAACAATTTCTCTATAAACAATGCTCTTTTCTCCTCCCTGATTACAGAGGCCCTAAGGGTCTATTTATAGTCTTCATGAGAAGAGGCCATCCCACCTCAGCCTCCGGATCAAACGCTGAAGTAACGGCCAGAAGATTGCCGCGATTCCGCGGCATGTGCCGCGTTTCCGCGGCCGTATCTTGGCCGCTGCGCTAGCGGATTTTTGTGTCTTTCTGTTGTATCTCGTATCCCCAGCTGGATCTTCTAGAAATTGAGAATACGCTTTGAATCTGTTCAGACCTGGGCTTTCCTCTTGTGGGTTTCTAAATACTCTTTAATTTCTCAAAAATCATAATTGTTGCGCCTCCTTCTCCATTAAACATTGGACCTGAAAAAGAGAGAAAAAAGCAATAAAAATCTAATATTTATTCAGATAAAGCATAGTATGGTAGTAGAAAATGATGCATAAATGAACTCCAATCACACCCCCATACCTAGCTTTTGCTCGTCCCTGAGCAAAATAAGCAAAGAGAAAAATCCTAACTAAATTATTACACCACTTTCGTAGGTGACACGATTGCACTGAGCTCGTGCAACAAGCCTTTAAACCTCTAGGTTACCTTAGAGGAGGAGTGTTGTCTCCTGAGGGTTTTCAGCGGATTACACCACAAAATCCCAAAGAAAAAGAAAATGTTAGTGAAAAAGAGAAACATTTTATTATGATCCATTTTCTTCAAGAATTTCGGTGATCTATCGGTTTCGGGTTATTCTAAACTTTTCCTTCTTTTTATAAGTTTCCATTTGAAATCTTGTTTTCAACTTAGGTTAAGTTTCCAAGAATAGAGAGAAACTGGATTTTGTATCAGGCCTAACACATATACATATGTATGAGGGATTTTTCTTAGACTTTAGTTCATTTGATCACATATATATAATAAATAAATATATATATATATATATATATAATATATATATATTTATATTATTTATTTACATTTTCTTAGCTTCATTAGGCTTTCTAATTTACCCGTGTAGCGAGCCTTTTACCGATAACTCCCAGACCAGATGGTCTTAGGGCACCAGATGAAGATACATCCCTAAGGTTCAAGGTCTCGAGTAAACTAGGCCACGAATGCTAAGAACTCAACCACTTTTAGGCGTGACTGGTCATGCTTCTTAAGGCACAACCAATCAGCTTAATTAGTAATCAAGTTTTATTTTATGATTTTTTTTTATATTTATGTAAACAAAGTCGCTAAGTCCTTGATTAATCCCTCAACATGCAAATGTATATAGTGCTTAGAAAAAATTCAAAATCTAGCTATCTTTTCTATTCTTTCTTTCTTAACCTAAAGATCCAACAAAATTTCTTATTTCGACTTATATTAAGAAATCTTAGCTTAGAATTTCCTTAATACCTAAGATCAAGTTAATTCTTTTCAAAAAATGGATCAAATTTTTTTTTTAATATATATATAAGAAAGAGAAACCTAGAAATCTAAAAGAAAAAATCTAGAAAAATCCTATGTTAGTATCTAAATTTTTTTTTTATCTTTTCTATTTTTTATATATATAAGAAAAGAGAAACCTAGAAATCTAAAAGAAAAAATATAGAAAAATCCTATATTAGTATCTACCCTCCCATACCTATCCCATGCATTGTCCTCAATGTATGCAAGAAATAAACGCATGAAATAGGTAAAGAAAGGTGTCACCCCGCCTTCGGCTTGGACCAGCGGTGGTGCTAGGCCGGCCGACTGTGATCGCCGCAGACCCTCCTCAATGTGGTCTAAGCGAGATGTCTGCTCCTCAACCTGTTTGCGTAGTCGAATCTGCCCCCGAAATATCTTCTTCATGCCTCGCCAAATGGTAGACATGAATGTGCCTGAATCAGCTGGGGGGTCTTGTTGCCAAAAGGCCGGCTCATCCTCCTCCTCTAAAAGTTCCTCCGAAGAGGACTCTACAGGGACATCTTCGGACTGGATACTAGGAGTCCAGACCGCATGAAGACAACTATTGTAAGCGATAGTCGCCCTCTCTTGTGCAACGAACACCCTATCATATGAGTCAAAAACTGCATCTAGTAAGAAAGTCCTACACAGACGAGTGATCAAAACTCGGTGCGAGTACTTTGCACCGCGTGTGCAGGAGGAATTGTAGATGATACTATGAAAGATGATCTTGTTAATACAGATAGTGTGCTGCCGAGTCATCAGGTCGTGTATAATCTGCAGCACCGGCCTGTAAAGGAGGTCGTGTGGTCAAGCCTTAAAATGTTGCGTTGAATCTAGCGACCAACGCAATGTACGTTTCTAAATATAGTACTGGCTTTGAGCCCCCTATCTTGTTCCGTATAGCGAGCCCCCATGACAGTCATGTAATCGATTAAAGGTAGGGGGTTGCTATGATGTGGTTACAAGGGACATGTGTGAGTTCCTCTAGCAGAAGAAGCGTGATGATAATATCCCCAGTGGGCATGTACACCAAGATCTGGGATGTGCCAAAATGTATAGATGCGGAATCTATAGAATTGTAGAAAAGTTTTGACGAGCTCAGGACAATAGTATGACTCGTGATCTGAGTTGTCATAAACTAATCTATACCAATCCCATGCACGAATACGATCTAAAAATATATGACCATAACTGTTAACATCGCTAAGAATTCTAGCAAAATCTTTTTCAGCGAAAATAGACGGTGCCATGATGAATAATATGAAGCAACGAGAAGGGATACGCAAACCTCCCCTGGACTACGTGGGGGAAAACTTAAACGAGATTGCAGAGAGCAATCAGTGATGGTAGTAGATATGTAGATGGTAGATCGGGGATCTTCAGACTGCCGCGTCTGCAGAGCAAGTTGGCAGCGGCCCAGGTTCTTCTTGATGGCCGCGGAGGCGCGACAGCTGCCGTGAAAACGCGGCTGGATAGAGAAGAGAGGGGCTCAGAAAAATTTGGGGGGCAGCGCTGGCTGTGTGCGTTGCAGATCTGGGGTTGCAACTCGGGTAAGGAAGAGAACACGGGAAGGGGGATATTTATAAGGAGCTGAGAAGGACGGAATCCCCAAATTGCCAAGTGAAAACTAGGAATTTACAACGTAGGTTATTAAAAAAGGAAAGGGAGTGTATGAAGAGAAAAAACCTAGGTGCTATTTAGCACCTAAGACCCCTTTTTTATTTTTTTATTTTTTTATTTATTTACAAAGGAGGTCCCAAATGATGTACAGGAGACACCGGGAAAAGTGTAAAATTACGTGGTCACGTATAGACTGGGTCACAAAGACCCAGTTCAATAGCATTGTGTGACTCAGATTCCGTGGTGACAAATGGCTTTAGGCGTTGACCATTGACTTTGAAAGTGTTGCCATCTTTGGGATCAAAAATTTCAATGGCACCATGAGGAGAGACGTTCTGGACGACGTATGGGCCTGACCACCTGTTTTTTAGTTTACCAGGAAAAAGGTGGAGTCTAGTGTTGTACAACAGAACTTTTTTTCCTCAGACAAAATTTTCCTATGAATTGATTTATCATGGAAAGCTTAACTCTGTGTTTAGATATCCGAGCGTTATCGTATGTATCATTTCGTAGCTCTTCTAACTCGGATATCTGCAGTTTTCTCAAATCACCGGCTTTGTCTAAGTCCAAATTCAGCTGTTTTAGTGCCCACATAGCACGGTGCTCTAACTCCACAAGCAAATGGCAGGGTTTTTCAAATACAACTCGATATGGAGACATACCGAGGACAGTCTTGTAGGCGGTCCGATAGGCCCATAGGGCATCAATGAGTTTGATGGACCAGTCCTTACGATTTTGTCCGACAGTTTTCTCCAATATCAGTTTAATTTGTCTGTTGGTGACCTCCACTTGCCCGTTCGTCTGAGGGTGATAGGCCGTAGATAATTTATGAGAGATGGAGTACTTCCGCATTAGGGCTTCAAAAGCCCGGGCAGAAATGACTCCCGTTGTTACTAATTATCGCACGGGGGGCTCCGAAGTGAGAAATGATGTTTCACGCAAAAACTTGATGACAACTTGGTTATCATTTGTCCTAGTCGGATAGCTTCAGCCCATTTAGAAACGTAGTCTACGGCCACCAAAATGTATTGGTTGCCATAAGACAGAGGGAAGGGTCCCATGAAATCAATGCCCCACAAATCAAAAATTTCTATCTCAAGGATCGGTGTAAGGGGCATCATGTCTCTATGTGTGATTCGACCCGTCATTTGACATCTAGCACAGAGCTTGCAGAAAGTATAAGCGTCCTTAAAGAGAGTCGGCCAATAGAACCCACTCTGAAGGACTTTCTCAGCATCTTTCGTAGACCAAAGTGTCCACCACAAGCCAGCTCGTGACAAAATGTCAATACGCTATGATGTTCATCCTCAGAAAGACACCTTCTAATTATCTGGTCAGGGCAATATTTGAATAAATACGGTTCATCCCAAAAGAAAAATCGTACTTGTTTCATAAAGCGATACTTGTCCTGACCTGACCAATTTGAAGGTGTTTGCCCGGTTGCAAGGTAGTTTGCTATATCAGCATACCAGAGCTCTTTACACATCGTAAAGATGTGTTCGTCAGGAAAGTTTTCATTGATAGGCAAAGTCTCAATTGGTGCATTAGGAATTCTCGAAAGGTGATCTGCCACCACATTTTCAACGCCCTTTTTGTCTTTAATTTTCAAATCAAACTCTGCCAAAGAAGTATCCATCGAATCAGTCTGGCCTTTGCATCCTTCTTTTGCATTAAGTATCTAAGGCGGAGTGATCAGTGAAAATCGTTGTCTTAGATCCTAGTAGGTATTGGCGAAATTTTTCCAACGCAAACACAACTGCTAAAAATTCCTTTCAGTTGTCGTGTAATTTAGTTGGGCCTCGTTAAGCGTCCTACTAGCATAGTAAATCACGTGTTGCCTGTTATCAGTACGTTGTCTGGAACAGCGCCTATGGCATAATCGAAGCATCACACATGATTTCAAAAGGCCTAGTCCAATCAGGCGCTGAGATTATTGGCGCCGAAACAAGTCTGTGTTTAAGCTCCTCCCAAGCTTGTAGACACTCTTTATCAAAATTGATGGTACATCTTTTCCTAAGAGATTTGTTAAAGGTCTAGCAATTTTACTAAACCCCTGAATAAATCTTCTATAGAAGCAGCGTGTCCTAAAAATGATCTAATGTCTTTTAAGCATTTTGGCTCAGAGAGCTTTGTTATAACGTCCACTTTCGATCTATCAACCTCAATTCCTTTGTTTGAAACTTCATGCCCTAGGACAATTCCTTGCTTGACACATAAAGTGACACTTCTCCCAATTGAGTGTCAAGTTTTTCTCCATGCATCGTTGTAAAACTAACTTAAGATGGTGCAAGCATTGTTCAAAGGAATCACCATAAATAGAAAAATCATCCATGAAAATCTCCAAAAAAAATTCCACCATGTTGGAAAAAAGACTAAGTATGCAACGTTGAAACGTTGTAGGAGCGTTTGCACAGGCCGAAGGACATTCTTCGGTATGCAAATGTTCCAAAGGGACAGGTGAAGGTAGTCTTGTCTTGATCCTCGGGAGGGATAGGGATTTGATTGTATCCTGAATATCCATCCAAGAAATAGTAATACTCATGTCCAGCTAGTCTCTCGAGCATTTGATCTATGAATGGAAAGGGAAAAGTGGTCTTTACACGTGGAAGCGTTTAATTTTTGGTAATCAATGCAGACTCGAATCTTCGTTGAAAGACGAGTTTGTACTAATTCTTTCTTATCGTTTTCTACCACGGTAAGCCCGGCTTTCTTTGGCATAACGTGGACTAGACTAACCCTCTGGCTATCGGATATGGGATAGATGATCCCATTGTCTAATAGCTTTAAAATTTCAGCTCTAACAGCCTCTTGCATGATCGGGTTTAGTCTACGTTGTGGGTCACATTTAGCTTTTGCATCTTCCGTCAAATGAATCCGGTGTTGCACAATGGATGGACTGATTCCCTTTATATCAGCCATGGTCCAACCAATGGCTTCTCGATTCTCCCTTAATACTACAAGGAGATCCTCTTCCTATTGTTTCGTAAGATGGGACGCAATTATCACGGGAAATGCTTCCTTCTCACCCAAGTACTGATACTTGAGATGACTAGGAAGAACTTAAGCTCGGAAGAGGGCACTTGATCTATCAATGGTTGTTCCTTGTGTAAGGGAAGGATAGGGGCGGCATCTGTTTGCCACTCCACTGGATTCAATTATTTGATCAAGGTTGAAGTCATCAGACTCCAATTCAAATTCTCTATCAGACTCATATTCAATCTCCATTTCATGATCACTTGCTAACCCCTCGATCAAGTTCACTTCAAATGACTCATTTTTCAAATCTCGAGGTTGTTTTCCCAAGTGAAAAACATTTACCTCTTTTGTCATATCTCAAAAGTTAGACGAATTGATCCATTCCTACATGTTGATGATTGCGTTTGCAGTGGCTAGGAAGGGTCGTCCTAGAATGACAGGTGTCTGAGCTTTGGGATTATATATGGGTTGCGTCTCTAGAACAATGAAATCCACGGGGTAAATGAATTCCCCGACCTGAATGAGAACATCTGTAATCTCCCCTTTGGAATCTTTACAGATCGATCAGCCAGTTGTGTATAGTAACTCTGGTTGGACGGAGTCGCCTAACCCGAGTTGCTGATACACAGAGAAAGGAAGAAGATTGATGCTGGCTCCTAGATCAAGTAACGCCCTATTTATCGTGGTATGTCCTATAATACAAAAAATAGTTGGACTCCCTGGGTCTTTATATTTCACAGGAATGGCCCAGTTAGCAACTCACTTATATTAGAAGCAAGGAAAGACCTTCTTGGGACATTTTTTTTCTTTTCTTAGTGCACATATCTTTCAAGAACTTGGCATATGAGGGGATTTGTTGTATGGCATCAAGAAGGGGTACATTGATCTGGACTTGATTAAACATTTCTCTAATTTTCTCCATTTGAGCATTAGTCTTTTGGTTTGCTAGCCTATTAGGGAATGGTACAATAGGCTTGTATGGTTGCTCATCTGCTTTGTCTTTATTATTCGATTTGGAGGTTGAAGGTTGTGAACTTGAAGATGGATTTTAGTTGGTGGCACTGGAACAGGAGATGTTGACACTGATTTATTTGGAATAAGATGACTAGAAACCTGATTGTTTATCTGCTTCCAGATCTCAAAATATGAACAGTATTACACTGACTTGGACCTATGTCTTTAGCTTCATGAATAGGGAAGGGGTTCTTAGGATTGGGCACTGGTGGCTTGGCAATGTTCCCTTTTATCTTTCATTCAATGAGATAGCCAGTTGACCTATTTGAACCTTTAACCTATTGATAGCCTGATTGTGGGTGTTCATCATTGAGGCCTGGGTTTTAGATAAGGTTTCAATTATTCTTTCCAATCTGACAATTTTCATCAGGATGATTTTGTGTTTGTTGTTGCTGATATGTGGGCTGGAAGTTATGTTGGAAGCTTGTTTGGAAATTGGTGGACTCTGTTGGAAACTGGGTTGATGAGATTGAGCAGGATATTGGTGTGGAAATGATGGTCTTGGTTGCTCATGACCAGACTGACTCCAAGAAAGATTTGGATGGTTCCTCCATCCCGGGTTGTATGTTTTTGAGTATGGATTGTAGTTAGGTCTGGTGTATGCTGCATTCATATTCTCAGGGTACATTTGAGCTTGGTAGACGGGACACTCCTCAAGCAGGTAGTTAAGAGCATGGCAGTAGGTACAACCCGGGTTGATCACAGGTGGTGGGTTGACCTGATTCACAGAATTTGGTTCCCTAGCCTCGAGCAGCTCTAGCCTTTTCATCAATTGAGTTATCTTTGCCTTGGCAGCTATAGAGGATTCAATCGAATGCATACCAGCTCTGGAAGTGGTGGGATGGTTTTTCTTAGGACAAGACTCCCACTGAATGGTTTTTTCTGCTAAAGCTTCAAAAGAATCCAACCCTGTTTCTCATCTTTCTTTAAAATCCCCTTGACACATAGTCTCGAGGAGTGTCTTAGTTTGGTAATCTAGTCCGTCATAGAGAATTTGACCTGTCGCCACTTCTCTATGCCGTGATGAGGACATTGGGCTAAAAATCTTTAAACATTCAAAATACTTCCAAAATGGTTCACTTGATTCCTGCTTAAACTGTATTATGTTTTTTCTGATGAGGGCCGTTTTATGAATGGGATAGAATTTCTTAAGAAGACTTTGACAAATTCATCCCATGTCGAGATAGAACTGGCAGGCATTGTATAGCCACTTCTTGGCTATATCCTTAAGCGTGAAGGGAATGAACCTTAATCTAACACCGTCTTCCCCCAGTTGGGGAATTCTTATCATCAAGCACACTTCTTCAAACTCACGAATGAAGAAATATGCGTCCTCGGATTCTAGGCCATGAAATCTCGGGAGTGTATTTATGAATTGTGGTTTAAGCTCAAATTGTTTCCTGTTGCTTCGGGTAAAAGAATGCATGAAGAAGTGAAGTGCGAATGGGGTAGAACTTGTCTTGGAGAGAAGTATTATTAGCCATGATTGGAATTGTGTCCGAAAGTGGTGTTTGTGCAAGTGTAGAAGTCCT